>OMKZ01027296.1:0-22279 GCA_900302535.1 Neoniphon sammara
GAGGCCTCATTCTGAGTGGTCTCTTCTTCGTTGTCTTCTTCTTCTTCTTTTCTTCTTTCAATAAAATCAATAAGATACACTGAATCTACTACAGTGCACAATAACCTAAATCACAAAAACCTAAACCAAATAATTATCACTTTACTAACTCTGTGCATTAAGTTTCCCGCCCCCTAATCCAGATTAGCGAGGGTCAAAAGAAACTCATATCTACACTGCCTCAAGGCGGATAGAGAAAAAGGGGAGGGATTAATCCCTGAATTCTGCCTCAAACAAACTTCTGCCATGGCCGCAGCGGTGTGGAGGGACGGAGGCCGGAGAGCTGTGACAGCTCTGGGGACGGCGACCAGAGCCAGTCACTCCACCGTCAAATCCCAGTACGACGCGCTTGTCATCGGGGGAGGTAGGACCATGAGGGATTTTGGAGGAAAGCTGCAAAAAACATCACAGGAGTCTTGAATACGTAGGCTTTGCCACAACAACCCGCGCCTCTTTTGTTGCGGTGTTGTTACAAAGTTGCAGTTTACAGGCAGTTTGCAAAAGGAATACCTACGTCACTTGTTAAATTTGTGTCGCCCTTGTAAGGTAATTAAATAAAACGGACTCTGTCACACATTTCTATTGGTGTGCAGGCTACAGTATCATCAGATCAAGTAAACTTTGGACCCGTTGACGGAGTGCAGAATAGATTGCATTCTGCTGTCAAGGGTAATTTCCACTATCCTTACAAGTCAGAAACTCTGCAAGAATATGCATTGCTGAAATGCACATATACACCAAGTAATTCGCCCAAAAGCGGAAACAAACACTAAAACATCATTTTCAAGTCTTCTTGGCTCACACAGAAAATCATGAATATAAGAAAAGTTTGAATTTTAATAATTTGAATTTTAAGTTGCAAAATTTAGACATATTTCATTATGGTGCTAAAAATGTCTGTAAAATATCTGACATGTATAATATTTCATTGCAGGACACAATGGACTGGTAGCGGTGAGTTCATGCATTATTTGTATCTGAACGCTTGTTAACTGAGTTGGGCCACAGGACAGAGGTTGTGTGTGCTTGTGTGTTCAGGCTGCCTATCTTCAGAGGGGAGGAGTGAAGACAGCAGTGCTGGAGCGCAGACATGTGCTGGGAGGAGCTGCTGTTTCAGAGGAGATCTTCCCAGGTATGGTGGCCTCCTCCTGGGGAAACAATCCTGGGTCAAACAAGGTCCTGGTTGTGGAATAAACAATCATTTTGAATATAGCCTCCAACCAGAGGTGCTATGTGTAGTTAGGGTAATACACATTTTGTCTCATTTTTCAACATAATGTGATAGTGAATGATGTCTTATGTATTCTGTTCCATGTGCAGGTTTCCACTTCTCTAGGTGTTCCTATTTACTCAGTTTGTTAAGACCGCACATATACTCAGACTTGGAGCTCAAGGTAAACACAGTTGTTACTAGTGTGTCATTAGTTCTAAAATATAACATCACATTGATTTACAGAAGGCTCAGTGTTTGTCTAACCAATCAATATGTATGTGATTATGTGCCTTTTGCGTGCTGCTTTATTTATCTTTGTGTATATACCTTCAGAAACATGGGCTGAGGGTGTACATGAGGGACCCTCATGCCTTCACCCCCATGTTGGAGGAGGGGGTGAGAGGTGCTCCACCAAGGTCTCTCACCCTGGGCTCAGATCTGGCCATGAACCAGAGGGAGATTGGAAAGTTCTCACAGAAGGATGCCAAGGTATATTTTATCATAAACAGATAAGATGGTCTTGACTTTTAATTTTACACCCCAGTGCATGTAGGTATAATCTTGTCATGAAGTGAAAAGGCGCCTCAGCACCTCTGCCAGACATTTCTTTCTCACTGGTGTCTTCTGCTGCCCTTTTTCTCAAAACACCCTCCCTTTCTCTTTACTCCCACTCTCACCCTTCACTTCACCCTTTCTTTGATGTGCACCCAGGCGTTTCCAGAATTCGTTACGCACCTGGAGAAGTTAGCGGCGGCCATCCACCCTCTCCTGGACGCCCCACCTGTAGACATCCCAGGTGTCACTGCAGGGTCCCTGAGGAAGAGGCTGTCTGCAGCCAGAACGCTGATGCCTATTGTCAGATGTGGTGTGTTGTGATTGCATGCTTTGAAAATAAATTTTAATGTGTTGGCTCATCAAACTGACAAAATCTTCACTATGCACTCATGCATAAAGATACATTACATTTTGAATCCTGCAGTAACTTGAGTTATGATGAGAAATGTTATTTGTGTCAAAAGGTTTGAAACTTGGAAGAAACATTCCAGACTTCTATGAGATTATAACTGCACCAATAATGAAGGTCTGTTATAGTTGACACATGGTTTAGCATTAGTTGCTAGTTGCTACTCAGTACTACTACATCAGGGCTAACTGACTGTTGTGTATATTTAGATCCTCAATCGGTGGTTTGAGTCCGAGCCACTGAGAGCAACACTGGCTACTGATGCTGTGATAGGAGCAATGACCAGTCCCAGTAATCCTGGTAGTGGGTGAGACGCATTGTGCCAGATAGAGATATATGTATACATATTTGGTTGCATAGAATTAAATATTATGACCTCTCCAATAATCTGATTATGTGTTTAATGGTCTTGCCTTGAAGATATGTGCTCCTGCACCATGTGATGGGGGAGCTGGAGAAGGAGAAGGGAGCATGGGGCTATGTAGAGGGAGGCATGGGAGGTGTGTCTAAAGCTATTGCTAGCTCTGCCCGCTCCTATGGTGCAGACATTTTCACCGAAAAAGTAAGATGGTTTTGATTCATAATATTCACATATTACATTTACAATTATAAATTGATTTGATGTAATTTGCCATTTTGCAAGGATTCTTTGTGTAGGCTTATGGAGATAGAGTTCAAGGGTCTGTACTTTGGTCTGTGTGTGTGTACAGGAGGTGGAGCAGGTGCTGGTCGGCTCAGATGGTGCTGCTAAGGGAGTGGTGCTGAAGGACGGCACAGAGATCCACAGCAAAGTGGTTCTGTCCAATGCTACTCCATATGTCACCTTCAAGAGCCTCACTCCACAGGTAATAAAGAGATGTAAAGCACCACATGTAAACACAGTGTCAGACAATATTATTTATTCTCTGACATCCCATTTTTTTTCCCACTGTAGGGCTCCTTATCTCCAGAGTTCATCAAAGCTGTAGATCAGATAGATTACACCTCTCCTGTCACCAAGATCAATGGTACGCCACTTCACTTCCCATTTCCCCATGCCATAATTTGCTTATTCTATTCTATTCTATTCTATTCTTTTTATTTGAAGCTACTGTAATCGCATGCTCTTAAACATCAGATTTGCATGCACTGATAATAATTCTAATAGCAATTTTAACATCTAGTAAAGTGAAACTCAACCAGGCACTTGGCATGACAAGTCAACACATAGCAGTAAATGTAATACTAACAAATAATACATAATCTGTGCACAAACACTGATAACATGTATGTTTTTCCTATTGTGACCTGTCTCTATCAGTGGCAGTGGACAAGCTGCCTAACTTCCTAGCAGCTCCCACACCAGATGGGAAGCCCGGCCCCCACCACCAGTGCTCCATTCACCTCAACTGTGAGAGTGTGGAGGTGCTGGAGGACGCATACAAAGATGCCATGAACGGACGTCCCTCAAAAAGGTACATACATCTACACAGGCACACATATGAGCACTGTTATACATATTGATGCACCACGATCATACATCTTCTATCCTGTAGGGCCATGCTGGAGATGACTATCCCCTCAGTATTGGATCCTACTCTGGCTCCCCCTGGCTGCCATGTAGTGTCACTGTTTACCCAGTTCACCCCCTACTTTATCGAAGGCAGGGAGTGGACGGACCAGGACAGAGAGGCCTACGCTGACCTTGGTTAGAAACACAAAATGGTTCAGGATTTCCCATCCCCTAGGGCAAAGCAAAGCAGACACTTTCTATCGTGTTTTGCTCAGGAAAACATATTCTAGCAAGCTCTGCTTTAAGTTGAGAAAGTTTTTTTCTGTGGTTGCCTAAGACATTTTAAAGATGTTTACTGATTAACCTGGTGCAATGATAATAAATGTGTGGATCTGTCTCTTTAGCATTTGACTGGGTGGAGCGATACGCCCCTGGGTTCAAAAGGTCCGTGGTGGGGAGAGACATCTTGGCTCCCCCAGACCTGGAGAGGATCTTTGGGCTCACTGGAGGGGTATGTACTGCAGATGTTGGGGTACTAAGCAGGGATTTTGAACACTGATGTAGAACCGACATGCTTATCATCACACTCTACAGTTCTCTGGTTAAGGAAGTAAATTTGCATCCTCGGCAGCCTTCCTTCTTTCGTTTTCCTCCCATGAGACACGGCAGTTAGGCAAGCAGTTAATGGTTACAGACACTTTTACTATAGCCCCTCTGTGAGAATCAAAGTTTATATCAACCATGCAAAGTGACTCAGCTGCTTGTTGTGTTGTGTCAGCTATGGTCTATTGCTCAACACTTTGAGACATCAGTAAACAGCTGGCAGATTTATGTTTCTCACAGACTAAATCAGTGGGTATCTATTACACAATGTTACAGATAAAAACAATTTAATTACAACAAGGATAAGACAAGAAAAAAAAAATAATCCTCATGCAAAGCACATTCTCATGTTCCCTTTACAGAATATCTTCCATGGATCAATGTCACTGGACCAGCTGTACCTGGCGCGACCTTTGCCCTCTCTCTCAGACTATCGTTCGCCACTTAAAGGGCTGTATCTATGTGGCAGTGGCAGTCATCCAGGTCTGCCTTTAATGTGTTAATAACCTCTGTTGAATATAGTTGTGAGTGTGGGTATTAGTTGTTTGTGCAAATGTAGGTGAGTATAATTGTGTATATTACATTGGCTGGTGTTACAAGTGCACAATTACAGAACGTTTTGACCTCTGGATTAGATCTTATCCTGACTGCTGATGATAAGAAAATTAAGTCAGAGCGGTGATGTCATGTGACCGGGTGTAACAATCCTTCTACTTTTCATGACCTAGATTGTGTAGGTTGATTGTCACCTGTTTGTGTGTTTGATGGCCTCTCAGGTGGCGGTGTGATGGGGTCCTCCGGCTGGAACGCTGCTCTCACTGTCATGGCTGACCTGAAGCGTAGCTGAGACATCAGACGTCTTCATCGGCTTGTTCCCAACCATCAAAGTTCAGCGTCTGCCGTGCCAAATTTGTGGACATTTAACTGGTGTAAGCTGTAATATGTAACAATCACTCCAACTGCCCCTCTGCTCAGTCCTCTTTTCATCATATTATGTGAACCATTCTATTCACAAAGATATTTCCTCCAGCATGGGGACTACAGGTTTCTTTAATAATACGCCCAGAACTTGATGAGAGACATATTGAGAGATGACTGGAAAGAATGAAACAGAACTTCTGTCTAGTTTCAGCCTCTTCATTGTCCGTCCATACCAAAAGATCATCAATGAACCCAGAGTTATGACTCCTAACACCACAACTGCAGCATGGCTGTCATATAAAGTGATTCAGATACTTGTGTCAGTGTTAAACATAATTAACTTTTGGTGTCAAGGCCAATGAAATACTTGTAACACTCCAAAAAAATTAACTAAAACTACACTAACTACAAGAGACCAAAATTCTTCATCTGTATACTTTATAGCTTAATGATGGGAATGACACATACTGGCAAATATTTGTTCAACTTTTGCAATTGAATAAAACCAGATGAAATTGTAAGCAGATGTGTTTGTCCCTGTTTTTTTCTTTTTTCTCTTTTTTTTTTTTAACTCAATCTGGTGTCCTGTTCAAGATTGAAACCATGAATAATGGCACTTACGAGTATAATTGCTGCAAGAATTTCTTTCCGGTGGGATTGATGTAAAATATTAGAATAACAACCTGGAATCTAGATGGAATTTTTTTTGTTTGCAAAAAACTACATAAATAGTCATCTCTTTTATATAAGTGATGAGTCCATAGGACACTGTCCACAGTTTCATATTTACGACACCAAGATACCTATAAAACTCTCTTAGAAAACCCCTGCAAACATTAATATTTGATATTAGACTATTTTTCCATTGGACATAGACTACATTTAGTAAATTTCATGGACAGAAAAATTTTGGCTCATATATTTTTATTTGATATAGTTACATTACAGGAGGCTACAGGATTACAATTAAGGCCTGTTTGTAGTGCTGATACGGTTTTAAGCACAGAGATGTGCTTTGTATGATTTATATGTTCTGATGTATAAATTAATTGTTGCAATAAATATTAGGCCCACTAATACAAGCCAGTGTATTTTATTATTATTATTATTATTAGTAGTAGTAGTAGTAGTAGTAGTAGTAGTAGTAGTAGTAATTACAGTATTATACATCTGTCCGGTGTACTGGTTGTACTGCGCCTTTAAGACGCTTGTCAGGGTGGTTCCAACGTCGACGTTTGACGCTCAGGAAGCGGACCAAACCACCAAGATTCCCGCAGATTCGATACCGATTGTCCCAATGTTACAAACGTGTTTACAAAAATCTAAACATTTTTAGTTTTGGGGCGATATTTGAGACGATAATGCTGGATGGTTGCGCTCATGAAATTCACCAGGGATATATGCAGGCTCTTGGGACTCGGCAGCGGTAAGAAACGTCCCACTTTTCAAAACTTCCAAAACTCACCCTAGTTCAAAGAAAGTTAAACTGATTCCGCAAGTGATAATGAAACTCGTGTACTAGCATATGGTTACATAGTATTTGAACAATAGTTTATTAAACGTTGTTTTTGACAGCTTTTCAGGTTTTTATGTGTCGTGAGGTTCAAAACTTTAATCTTGGTCAAACAATGAAAGTTCCCATCTTGCGAGTTACACCCTTTGCAGCGCTTGGACCTTTGCGCAGTTAGTTCAATTAGGTTGTGTTAGACTATCTAAAGCACTTTCTTGTTTTTTTTTTAAAATGTATTAAACTTTTCATAAGACAAACTGATGAGGCCTTGTATGGCCTATTTTGCAGATGCCTATAACCCAACACTAGTATAGAAGAATGCTGTGGGGAATGTGAAATATTGCATGTTGGCATGATAACAATGCCACAAATAGATGGCAAAAAACTTTTCGCACAATATATGCCATCGTGAACTCGGTGTTATTTGATAATCGAGTGATGGGTCCACATGCTCATCACTTGATTGAAAACTTCATATTTCTTGGTTCCCTCTTCATATTTAATTTCCGCGTGTTAGACATTATAGAGCCGGTTAGTTTACTGACTCTGTAAACCACATCCATGCAAGTCATACTCAGACATGTTTAACCCCCTCGGGTTTGATACTGACGTCTGCTTTATAGTGACTGTGTATAGTGTATCTTAAACTAGGGCACTTTTACTTTTAATACTTTTACTGTCACATATTCAGATTACTACGCATCAATGGGTTCAGACAGCTTGAAGAATACTTTCCTCCCTTTTTGTGGTTCCTACTGGCAGATGGCTGTCTTATACTCCCCTCCACAAATTTGGCATGGCATGTCGAGTGGCTGTGTTTACAAGGCTTGAATCCTTGTTGTCCTTTCTAAAGACTGGGATCCATGCACAACAACTGTACCTGGCTGCCCTGCTCTGTTTTATGAAGACAGATGTTTCAGTGGTTAACCTGTGCATTACACTGCACACATTTAATGTTGTATAACCACCTGACTGAATTTATTTAGTCAACCAAGGTAAGGAAGAGCTTATGTTTTTGCAGAGCTTTGTTGAAGCGGTTTGTTTAAGTAAAAGATGAGGTGTCGTGTTGTGTTATTGGTTAAAGCGCCAGTACGCTGTTGGTATTTTACATTCCTGTGGAAAGAGCTCACCTTTCAGCTCAACACTCATTTAGCCAGTCTCCTTCAAGGAAAGAAACAGATAGTCTTTTGTTGCCTTTGTCCACAGATCCTGGATATTTTGCTTGTTCAAAGTGCATTCCATTATAGTGAATATTCAAGAAAAAAAAGCCTGATTCAGTTAATGGGGATTGAGCTGTGCTTTAGGAGTGCTGTGTCTTGACATTTGAGTAGTGAGCTCAACCAGACATGGACAGCTGAAATTCCTTCCACCGTCTATGTATGGTTGAGACACTATCTCCTTGCTATGGTGGAGTGGTAGCCTCTTTACTGGAGTCACAGTCAATCGTAGCTTCCTGTTACGAGGTACAACAAAATATATTGGTGTATGCGTGGGTGGGTGATGGCAGTGCAGCAGGGTGGCTTGCTGACTTTTATCTCTGTAATAATATGCTGGCACATTTTTAGTAAATTTCATTTGTACTGTCCAAAATGTTGTAAACTTTTCATTGGGAGAGTGCACATGCATGAGGTGCAGACTTGTGGAATCACAAAGTTGCACAGCTGAGATAATTATTAGCCTTCACCAAAATGGTTTCAGCAACTAAGTCTACCACCGTGATGAAGGCCTATTTGGTGAAAATATTTGATGAAGATTAATAAATATGTAGGGCCTATATTTTATAGGAAAAGAGTAGTGTGACAGTTCAACAGTTTTAAATTGTGGCCAAAACCTCAATACTCTGTGGAATAGACAGTGAGTCAAAGAATGGGATGGGAAAAATGAGGAAGTGCAGAAGTTGATTGTGATGGGATTGGACATGGGAAAGGCAATATGGAAGATGTAGATCTTGCATTCACAGAGAGACGTTGCACTGGGCATCGGGAGAGCCACAAAAACTCCATCACTGTCTCGTGAGTCACAGGCAGAGCATGAATGTGTCACTGCTCAGGAAATCTTCGCTGAACAAATGGAAACCTGACACCACACTGGTTCCTGTATGGTCCGGTGTTAAGCTCCCTTTTGTCTTGTCATTTGTCTGCTACCATCAGGCCTAAATCAGCTCTGGGGTTCTGGTTCCATCTCCACCTCCCTGCCACCGCCCCCTCCTCCCCCATTCAGGGCCGTGGTTGTTTTCTATGTCCATATTCAGCCATTGGCATTTCTGAGAAAAGATACCATGTCCTGATACAGCCATGCCTGAGAGTCAGGCTGCATGTGAGGCCTACAGCAATGGAAAACTTTGCAGAGTAAACATCCCTTTTAGACTAAAAGAGACACAATTTGAACCGCTTTCACCCAAGCAGTTTTCTGTTCTGTGTTCATGTTTTCTTCAGCTATTGTGATTTTGCTTTTACAAGGAGCCATTACATCATCTTTTCCTGTCCCCACCCAATGTCTTTTTGGATTTTTGCCTTTCTGCTATCAGAGGTCGTAACACTTTGATTTAAATATTAATAGAGGAGGGCCATTATCATTTGCTGCTAACCAGACAATCAATGTTTTCCTTGTTTGCCATGTTCATCCACTTATGAAGTTCATTCAACCTGCAAATGTACAGATGTTAAAAGATGTTGTCGCTTCCATCTCATGCAGTGTAGCATTGAAAAGCACTTATTGTTGTTCTCAGGCATAATTCTCATTGTTGAATGGCACAGTCTGATCTTGAACTACACTTTTGGTCCAGTCTCCTCCTTTTTAAGATAGACTTGCTGTTGTTGTGATTAGTTTCTGCAGGTGATGGCAAGTGAAAGATGTGGAAGCAAAGAGAAGCAAATAGTTTTGTCATCATATTAAATGATAATGCTACCTGTCTCATCTCATATTCCAAGCATACTTAGCACTATGCACTTTCGTTTCAAATCACAAGACCTAGGTGAGACTTTGTTCCTTCTTGGGGAGCCAAGGAAACTTCATTTGGGATGTTTTGGTCAGCCTGTGTTGCAGCGACAAATGAGCAGACTCTCAGTTCTGTTTTCCATTCAAACATAAAAAGAAATCCCATGATTTTTTATTTTGTTTTACCTAATTATGCATTACTGTTGGATGTAACACACCGTACTTAATGTCTCACTGGCTTTCTGCGGTCTGACTTTTCTGTCAGAGTTGTACTGAGGCGTTATTGTGAAAAGAGTTGTGGTGACTGATGGCATATCTGACATATCCAAAACCTGACAGAGCTCTGGACACCAGAACGAAGGTGTAATGTCGTTGTATGGGGCTGATGTGCTGTGTTTATTCCCAACAGGCCCCACTGTCGAGCAGCAGGAGGAGCAGATGGACTATGGTGGTGCAACCCCTGACCCCACCGATGATACCACTCTGTCACAGGTAAACAAAGGGTGTCAGACTGACAGGGCATTCTCAGTACTCTAAGAGTGGAAGGTCCAAGGTGCAACTGTGTGTTTGTGTGTATGTAGGGCACATTAAATGGAGAGGAGGGTCTGAGTGAGGAGGAGAAGGTCAAACGCCGAGCAGAGCGACGCAGAGCCAAGAGGAAGGTTAGCACACACACACACCTACACCTCTGGCCGCAGCTTTCCTACCTCCAGGCATCCAGGAAATATATTTAAGGGGGCAATAAGTAATTTATGACTGTTATAAACCTCTATTGGTGACCATGGTATTGCAACATGGACAGATCTCTGGTAATGCCAATGGTGGTCTGCAACTGACAGTCATAATACAGTCACACTTTCACAATAAAGAAAGCTAGCTAATTAGAGGAGAGGCAGAAATATGATGCACAAGACTATAATAATACTACTTGGGCATTTGCTTTTTTTGGCTTGAGAACATGTCTTGTGACACTAGCCATTAATTTCAAGCTGTAGCTTCATCCTCCATCTTTGAGGTGCTGAAAATGTGAGTGGGAGTAGAGGTGTGGGAATATGACACTTTGTGGAGGGTAATGGGGATCCAAATTAAGAATATATGATGACTGCAAATTGAGTTTTGAAAAACAGAACTTTCAGTAACTGATAAAAACATTCACTGGTATTAACAACCTTATAAAAGTCCTGCAGATATGTTAGTGTCATTTACGTACAGTACGTACAGTAATAATCTTACTTAATGCAACTACAATAAGTGAAGTGTGTTATGCATGATGGACGGAGTCATGCATTTCCTGATGTGTGAAGAATTGAATTAAATCTGTTTCAGCGTCGTCGGAAACGTAAGAAGCAGGAGCAGGTGAAGCAGAATGAGAGTGCTGAACAGGTAATGAATGACCTCATCATGAGGTACTCAGAGAACAAGGCCTTTTGGAATTACAGTGGTGGTTTTCTCTGCATGTGCTCTGAAGAGCTGAATGTTTATGTGGTCTTGAACATTAGGATGATGAAGATGAGGATGGTGGTGCCGAGTCCGAACTGGATGATAGTGAATCAGAAACAGAAGTTGGTGGTGAAGGGGAGAAGGAAGTGCAAAAGGAGGAGAGAAATGTGGAGAAACTAGCCATCTCTCACAAGTATGCCACTGCTTCACCCATGGCTCCTTCAGGAATCAAAGGGCTTCAGAAGACCCAGGCCAGAACCAGTGAGGAGGTAGGGAAACAGAAGAGGAAATCTGGGACGCAGAATGGCCTCGACTAGAGTGTTATGTCTGTGTACGTCCTCTGCTGCAGACATTTTCAACTATGCACCACAGAGGCTCAAGAGTGTGCTGGTTTTCAACTAAACGCTACAGCAGCTGATTTCACTAATTAATGGCCTGCTTTCCAGTTGAAGGTGTGCTACTCTGTGAAGTCAGTTAGTGTAGTGCTTGTTTGGAACGAAAACCTGCATACTTGTGGGCCTCTGGCACATGATGCTAAACCACCAATGTCTGTCTTCCTGTTTCCCCCAGGAGCCAGAGTGGGATGTGAGCAGTGCCTTCTTTGCTAATGCTGCTAGTCATATCAAACCCAAAGGCGCAAATCGCAAATCCAAAGAAAACAAGGAGAATGAGGCCAGGAGAGAGGTAAATTGATGCTGATGGATATTGTGAGATCAGAAGGTGAAGAAGGTATTATGTGATCCATCAGTGAGAATCATCCACTGTGTTGGCAGCAGTGTTTGTTACTAAACTATGGCAGGACCAAAGTCTAACATAAGGAAAAGTGAACTCTGGACCATGAAAAAAGTTGCTTGAATGCTTGTGCTTGTTGACATACTTTAGCTCGGCCGTAATGTGAAGCACAGAGCCTGCTCAGTTGTATCTTTGATCGCATGAAGCTAATGAATTACTTCACGTTAGGTAATATGTTAGACACTTGAGTCATTCATTGCTAGCAAAAGCAAGTAAATATACACATAATTCAAGAAATAAACTCAGCTTTTACTGATCCAATAGTTTTAAACTACTGTACACAATTTGACACAAATTAGTGAGAAGTAAATGTGCCAATACAAATGCATTTGATTTTAAAAGACAAACCAGGCCAGTGGAGGCAACCTTAACTCAGGGCTACTAATGTCAATAATATTGAGAACTTGATGATTACTTCCGGTATCATGGCTGTGCATATAATCTGATGAAGATTATAATTATCTTACAGACAAATGGATCCGACACTGTGACTAAGAAAAGCGCTTCATTGACAGGTACGGCTTACATAGGGGTATGCAAGAGGGCGCATAAACCGCCATTTAATAACTTAATAAGTGACTTATTCCCTTCTGCAAACATATCAGCCAATATTGTGATCAGCTGAGCCCTTGGGCTATCTGTCACCCAGAGGAAATTATTCACAAGCATTTTTGTCCTGCAGAAAAAGGGATAAAGCTGGTGCAAGAGGGACAGTACTCTCAAGCAGTCAGTATGTTTACAGAAGCCATCAAATGTGATCCTAAGGATTACAGGTACATCATTTGTGGTGGTGATGTATGTCATGGGAGTGTGGGCAGCTTCAGCATGTGTAACAGAATGCTTTTTTTTAATCCATTCATCTAGGTTTTTTGGGAATCGTTCCTATTGCTATAGCTGTTTAGAGCAGTACCCTCTGGCCCTGGCAGATGCGGAGCGCTCTATTCAGCTTGCCCCAGACTGGCCCAAAGGACACTTCAGAAAGGGCAGTGCCCTCATGGGCATGAAGGTGGGTACAGACCTCAAAATATTTACAACATTGCATAATAAAAGGAATACCTACTTGTGGATAGAATAATTTCACACTTTGGCCTCATTGGTGAGTCTGGCATGTATGACACCTTATTAGTTGTGCGTGTGTGTGTGTGTGTTTTGTAGAGGTACAGTGAGGCAGAGAAGGCCATGGAGCAAGTGCTGAAGCTGGACAAAGACTGTGAGGAGGCTGTCAATGATCTCTTTAACTGCAAAGTGCTGCAGTTAATGGTAAACATGCCTCACTCACAAAGCAAATGCTGTAGGGGTTTCCTGGAAGGTGTGCATGGCAATAACTGTAGCTTCCTCTTTTTTGTATTGTTTCCTCTGTTAAAAGGAACAAGTTGTTGAACTGGTTAGCTTCACTCTTAGGGCTTTGTTCTTTGACTCCATTTTATGACTGCCTTGTGGCATTTTTTGTCTCTCTGCCCTTACTACAGGAGCTTGGTTTTGATGAAGTGCAAAGTGTTTCACTGCTGGAGAAATTCTCTACTGTACAGGCTGTTCTGACCTCCTATCCTGATGTTGCCAGGGGTAAGAAAATTTCTACATGTTTTATAAGTAGAGACATCAGAAGGACCTGCATTTCCCCTTTTTAACACTGGGGAGCAGCAATGCATAGAACAGGCTGTATTCCTACAGAAGTCACCCTGTGTTCAGAAATTCATATCCAGTCAGCTGATGTTTTTGGTTTTGTTGCTAACGCAGTGGCATGCATATACATGCTTTATCTCTTTTCAGCTGGGAGCCAAGATTCCTCACTGATGCAACCAGGGTAGGTGACCATTTGTTTGTCCAGTGAAAGTCGGGATCATGGGGGTTGGTGGCCTCTCTCCATGCTACAGTGGTATTTGATTGCCTTAGGCCACATTCATGTCCTGATGGATTTTATACATTTGTTGTTCTTTGAAGACTTATTGATGCATTACAGATCTGATTTTCTATCTCTTTCTGTCTTTTCTCTCTTTCCATCAGAAGCCCTTGCCCATCACTTTGGGTGGGAAATGTGACAACTGAGCTGACTGAGAAACATCTGTGGGACCTTTTCAAAATGTAAGAACCTATTTCAGTGCAGTGTGTTAATTCCGAACTAATCGAATGAATCCAAATCACAGCCCAAATACACGCTACTTTCCTAAAATTCAGTAACTGGGCAGACAGCTTTTTACTCCTTTGAATAGAAATACGGCAGTCTAATATTCAACCAAGATGGTCATTAACTTGTGTATTGATTAGGTGTCTGCCTTGTATTACAGGTATGGCGAGATAGACAGTATCCGTGTGCTGCATGAGAGATTCTGTGCTTTTGTCAACTTCAAGAACGCAAACATGGCTGCTTGTGCCATGGAGAAACTAAATGTGAGTGCCTGTATGGTTATTTTCCTTAATTCACGTTCTGGTTTACAGTGCAGGGTTATTTATCTGCACAAAATTGCATGTATCTTTCCCCTCACAGGGTTACAGTATCGAGAACACACGTTTAGTAGTGCGCTATCCTGACCGTCGCACCCCGAGAGTCCTTCCCATTCCACTTAAGACTTGCCTCCCTGTTACACAGCAAGCAGGGGCAGCTGCTGGGTAAGGAGCCCTATGGCCTTGCTGTAGAAACCCTCTAAGCCACCAAGTCATACTGTAGGGCTGCAGTTTGCAACTTTCTTTACTGATGCTGCAGTGGAGGACATGTTTTTCACTGTGGTTGTAATCTCACTTTCTGCCTAGACCCAGACGTCGCGGCCCAGTAAACGGAGATGAGTGTTACTTCTGGAGAACCACCGGCTGCCATTTTGGGGACAAATGTCGCTACAAACACATTCCTGATCAGAAGGGCAAGGACAGGAAGCCCTGGCAGCCTTGAGCTCAGTTTCCTCTCTGCTTCAGGGGTGTACAGGAAACAGGGATGCACAGACTGAGCCAAGAGAGCCGGTACTGAATTGACCAGGTTCTCTGGGCTAAAAACATTTAGTCTGGTAGAATGGACCAGAGTATTCAAAGGACCAGAGGCAGTATTCAGGCTCTAAGGTTAGAGATAGACAACCATGTGCCGTGGAGGGCCAAGAGTATGCAGGTTTTCATTCCAACAAGACTATACCAGGGGATTTCACTGATTAGTTTCTCTTCTCTAGCAGAAAGTAGTCAGTGTAGTCACCTGGTTAGTTGGTTGGAATTAAAACCTGTATGCTTTTGGCCCTCCATGGCACATTTGCTTATCCATGCTCCTGAGAATACAGCCCAATCTCACAGGCCTTCAGCCATGTCCTCTTTACTATTGGATTTCCCCTCCATCAAGGAGGAAGGGAAACTGACCTGACCTATTGTTGAAACGGTTAAGACTCTATTCTGGACTGAAGTTACAAAAGAGCTTAATATGGATTTTCTAGGCCAAGGTTCTTCAGTGATAATCCTGGGGACCCTCTCTCTTTTGAAATTTCAACTCAATAAAGTAAACACAAAGCAGCATGTCTGCCTGTTTCAAAGGGAACTTGATAACGCTGAACTTTAACTTGTTTATTGTACCAGATTTGTCCCAGTTTCAGTTTATCTTTACTCTAACTAGCTGTCAAATCTTAGTAGGAGTACAGTACTTATTTGAATTGAACAACTCATCCCGTCTACATTGGGTCCTCAGGGTAGGATCTGTGAAACCCCAGGCTAGGCTAAACCAGTCTGCCACTGCTGTCTGTGGTTCAGAATGGGACTCTCATCTCAGCCCGCATCACGCTCTTTCTTTCTGTGCCAATATCAACAGATTGCCCAGCAGACCAAAGACTTACCAACAGACTTGCTTGACATTTCAGTATCTCCCAAATCCAGACGAGGTCTTTCATTTAGCCAACAGGCTGCAGAGACCCAGAGAGGTGCCTTGGGACTTTACTGTGGACCCTTTTACAGCAAAGATCATCACACACGGACAAGTGGACAGTAAGAGCCACACTGTGGACTTCAGAGGGAACGTTTTCTATCTTTTCTTTTCTTTTTTTAACTATGCATGTTATTCATTTTATTTACATATTGGCTGCCCCTTTTGTTTAGACATTTAATGCACACACTCCATATCTGTTCAACGGCCATTACACAGCAGACGATTCTGATAAATATCTTTTGTGGCTTTCAGTGATTGGAGTGCTGTTTAGATAACATTGACACATGGAGAATCACTTAATTTACTTGCCATATCTTTCCTCTATGCTGCTCTCTGTTCTGTGGTATGTAAGAGAGCTAAAAGAAGCAAAAATATTTGGCCTCTAAATCATAATTTATTATTATTACAGCATCAAAGCTATCATTTTTTGGACATTGTGTGCATAGCAAGTTATCGCAGTACTTTATGTCAATTCAAAAAGTGTATCTGGTTGACTGTCAGTTCTAACACAAGCACATGTTTGTTTGTTTTTTGTAGGGCTTTGTCCCGGTCATGTGACCTGTCCTGCTGACAGATGTGTCTGTCAGTGGTCTTTAAAGAAATCTTGTTGATTTGGCAGCTCACACTGCAGGGTAATGCCTTACAAAAGTAAACACACTATCATGTACACACACATGTTCATTGTCATGTGTGTAACATGATTAACCTAAGGAACTTCTGTACTTCTAAAGCAGTGTTTTTGACCCTAGGGCCTCTATTTCAGTATTTCCCTGAACCAAAGAATGCTTCAACTAATGGCTCCTTATTCTGCACTGACAACCTTTATCTTTCTCATCATTTTGAACACTAGACAGTGTATTAAAACCCATTGCCAATGCATGGATCTGTAGCTTTCTCTATCAAAGAATAAGGACTATGATGCCTCATTTAACTCCACACTACGTTCTGTCTCAAACTATGCACAGCTTAGTGGGGGTATTTATTTTACTATTTATACTAAAGTATTTTTTTAAACAATGTAGCTTGGAAGCTGTATTCAGCTTTTCATTTTACTCTCCCCTTTTTCTTTTCACATTATGGATGGCTAAAGAAGAGAGCCCCTATTTTCCTTCCTTACACATCAAGAGAGAACCTTTTGCTGTCTTAAGTATTTGTTGAAAACACTGTCACATGCTGCACTTCTGCTTTTATGTTGTTCATTTTCCACTTTCTTGTTCTGTGGCTAAAGTTTGTGAAAAAGGAATTGAACAACAAACCTTAGAAAGGCACTTGTTGGTTTAACTTGTGTTTCATGGATGGTGCATTACGATTGACAGACTATTCCTACGACTTACATTTGTTTGATGTTTTGTTTTTTGGTACCAATATATCTTTTGATTTCATCTGGTGCATGTTTTCAAAAGTGAACATAATATTTCTGTTAACTATTTGGCATGTAATTTTTAGTATTTTCTCCCCATAAGCAACCTTTTATTTCAGGAAAAATATGTTATAAATTAAGATTTGCCCCATTGGTTTAACTTGAGCACTGCAATCCTTTTTTCCCCTCATCTACCAAATATTTTGTGTTCAGTTATCTATACTGCACTGCCAAAGAGTATTTTATATTTAATAAATTTATTTGAATTATGCATCTGTCTGTGTCTTTTATCCCCCACAAATGGTTAATGACAAGAATTTGGTCAAAAATATGATTAAACTTTGTATTTATCCTGCTGATATTTTTTGTAGACATGGCATGTTGTCCCACCTTCCACAGGGTGGCAGTGTTGTATCTGGGGAAAAAAATCCAGTTAAATGTGGCACCAATTTGAAAGGCCTATACAATGCATGTACAGTCATCTATTTCAGTCTACAGAGAAAAGCATTGCAAACTAGCTATAAGTCATTCCTGATGCTGTTGACACTTTGATTTAAGAGGTTAATCAAAGCAGGCTGGGTCGATGTAGAGCGTATGGTAACCCTGTCATCACTAGTAGGAGACAGTTGTGTGGCCAGCATTAAGGATGTAGAAGGCAATCTGTAACCACTCTAACCAATGGGAGAGGGATATGTGACTAACCAGCAGTAAGAATGTGTGGGAAAAGCAAGCAGCTATTATGACAGAAGGCATTTTGAGTAGAGGGGAATGAAGGCCTGATGCCACCTGCAAATTTGAGGGAGAATGCACAGCCATCACTGCATATGTGAGAGGGCAAGAGGCTGCAACAGTTTCAGAAAGCAATTGCATGCCTGAACTTTAGTGTTAGGGCGAAAACTATTATGCACTGTCCTTTCACAACACAGTGACTATAAGGCTTGTTCTTGTTGAGGCTATATGTGCAACCAATCATAAAATTTCTGGAAGGGCTCACTTTCCGTGTAGGGAGTGTGGATTGTCTTGTAATTAGCAAATGGAAAACTACAACACTCCTGCAGCATAGCTCATTTTGGTTTATTTTTACACCATAGAAATTATGGATGTCTGGTGGTCATATTCATATTGGACCGAAGGCAAAGATGGCTTTTGATGCTAGACGTAATGGGGTTACTCTCCAGCTCTCTGCTCTTTGAGGAGACACCTTTACTTATGCAGCATGTACACAGATAAATGGCCCAGTGCATTCGCCTGCTAGGCTGAGAGCATTACGAAAGGAAAAGCTTATGAAAGCCCGGAGAGAAGGCAGTGGGGGTGAGAATGAGGAGGTGCTGTGATTTGAAAAGGCACTTGTTTATTGTTGGAGAGCATGTATTTATTTCATGCCTCCACAGATTGTGGGTAAGGGCAGAGCCAGCTCGGTCGGCGTAATTAGAGAGGTGGAGAGAGCGAGCGTTCTGCCACAGAGAGCTGCTCCGCTCAGATGCTTGGCCCTGTGGGCCCTCAGAGAGCCCTCTAACGCACTCTCACTAGCACACGCACACACACACACACACACACACACCCACTGAGCTGTGAAGTATTGGAACACATACGCGGGACACCTGTCTTTTGTGTGGTTTAATTAATCTATTACGCAATGCTGCAGCAAGCGTTGCGATGAAAAGGTGTCACTCAGTGTGTGAGTCCACTGAAATGCTAGGATTGATAGTGATATTCTTAGCCTTAGCTCATTTCATCCCTCCCCACTTTTCCTTTCTCTCCTCCTCCTCTTTCTGTCGGCCTTGGAGATCCCTCTGATTAGGCCCCTCTAATAGGGGGCTTGTTCTTCCTGTTAGGGTTTACCAGTCAGGGAGGGACCGCCGTGCAGCCACCCAGTCGCACCATCACTGGTACACACAAACAACTCAATCACAGCTTTCAAGTTTACACATGCACAAACATATATATAAGCTATTATTTTTTCAACCAGTCTGAAATGTAAAGATGAGTAAGCTCTCCGCACGGTATGTGTGTTTTTACATTAGTGGTTGAAGCGTCTGTTCCCGCCTCCCCTGTCATGATTGTAATTTTTCATGTCTATGAATAAACCTGGCTGCCCCAAAATGGTGACCCATGAGGTTTACCTTAAAACTGAAATACAGTTTATCAACACATCCCCGAGGCCAAAAAAAATTCCATGCGGCTAATTTTGTCGTTAACCCAACCCAAAAAATACTCAAAAAATAAATAAACAGCTACCAAAATGAGTAGCAAGGCCTTACTGGACACATGTAGGAAGCCCAAATCTAATCAACAACATTGGCCTGACCCCTGCTGCAGCACCATACCAATTAGGGAATTTGTTAAAGCTTTAATTGGATAGTATAATGTTAATTCTCAACTAATGACAAGGTGACAAAAAGTAGATGTTCAGCCAAGTGTCACTTATCTATGTGGTGTATCTTCTTAGATGTAACCATAAGCTAACCCTAGCCTATATGCACTGAATAGCTATAGAATAATTTCACACAGTTATGAATATCACTTGAAACTCAGTAGGTTTTTTTTTTTAGTGACACATCAAATTGACTTGAAAGGAAGATGAATATCAGCATTGGACTATCAACAAAAGGTGTGACAGGAGATTTTTCTTGTGTTTATGTCAGAAAAGGGTCTGCGTACAGCTCTACACTGATGAACTGAATCTGTATGCTTCCTATCCCATGGCGGGCGGTTTGACCATAGTCACATACTCCTAGGCGGAGGTGAGATGGCATGTTCCCACCAGTCACGTCCCCTCTTGCTTTCACCGTGGCTACCATCGCTGCTGTGAGGCTGGGCCTATTTTAGAGTGGTGGTTTGTGGCCATCTCAACAAGGAAATATCTACCCTGTGGTTTAGGGAGCTTCTTTCGGATACTTGGAGCTTGACGTTTGAAACTATTTTGGAGCCAGGTTCTTCCTGTTGCTTGCACTTACACACGTGCCCCCCGCTGTTGTGTAAGGCTCTATAAGGTTGTGTAAAGCATCAGTAGCCTATCAGAGAAGAGATGTGTCAGGGGCCCAATCAGAAAAACAACAGACAATTTGATAATGTAAAGTTGGGTCAAATGACATGAAGTCCACAATAGATGATTCAATTCATTCATTTTTAATTTTTTTTTCTTTTTCTTTTTTTTTCTTTTCTAATATTACATCCTGAAAATGATGGGCCTTATGGTTGCTGTAGATTGGCCAATGCTACAATTAGATGCACCATCTCATTCATTCATTCATTGTTCTGAGCATCCGGAACTCATTCAACTGTCTCAGTGCTTAAAAATACTGATCCATATTCTTATGTCAACATAAAAACAGTTTCAATGACAAATCCCCCCTCAGTGGACAGTAAAGGAGGGAACCCACTCTTACAGACAACTTATGTCTCTAATGTTATTTTTGGTACAGAGTGGGAAATCTCTACTGACAATTACATTCAAATATAATAAAAACTGTACATTGTAGCATTTTGACTAATGTCAGATGCCTCCACATGAAAGAAAGAGACAGGGTGAAAGAGAGAGCAGTGGGAGGGAGGGAGAGAAGGAGGGAGGGATAGAGTGAGAAGGAGGGAAGAAGGGAGGACTGACTAAGGAGAACATCTAGTAGGCTCACTCCTTCACTCAGTCACTCTCCCCTTGCCAGGGACTTCCAGGACTGCAAACCTCAGCTGCCTGCCAGGTGAGTGAACTTTCACCTTGCCTTCTCCTTTTTATCTTATTTTCTTGATTAAAGGTTTTATTTTATTTTATTTTATTTTATTTTAGCTGACAGGCAAGAACAATTAAGAACAAATTCACAGGGTCATGACTTATTCTTTATTTTTACAACACATGTAAAGTGAGCATACAGTTAGAGCAAATGTGCAACAGGTGTTTAAGGATTGAAATGTAAGTGCAGGTTTTATTCTCTTCTCTGGGTCATGACTTCTTATCTTGATGCCATAATTTTAGTTATAGCATCAGTTAGCTACGATGAAAGCACATTTCAGACATTTGGGGTTAAGGTTAGTTATTGATGCATGTGGTTTTCTTGAATCTTGGAGTTTGTTGGTCTTACTCTGTGTTACATTTCAATAACACTGTATTTTTGCCTACATACAACATTTAACTCAGTGAGTATGATTTAGTGAGGTTCAATCTACATTTTTTCTATTGAATGATTTATTTATTAATTTATTTGTTTAATTATGAGTCTATTATTACAGTACACAAATCGATTTTGCATAGTAACCAATTATGTGATACCCAGTGTGACTTTTTAGCCTGCAGTGTCTCAGCAGCTGTCTACACAAGGGTATCAAATCTCCTGTTATGTTCTTGTTGGGTTATGACACTTGTTAACCTCCAGTTGCAACCTGCCTATCTTTCTGTCAGTCTACACAGAAGTGAAATATGACTTAGGAGCCTTAGGGGATGTTTATTCACGTGGATTTCAGCATTGAAGAGTACTTCTGTATCACTAATTATATGTCTATGGCACGAGTGAAAAACATTCCTATGTTTATGCGTTTTGGCCTCTTTTGCATTACTTTACACAAGACTGATGCTGCTCCAGTGGTTGTAATTTAGAATACGCAGGCTTACAAAACAAGTTACACTGTGTCTCCCCAGCTACCTCAAAACATGTAACCAGCAGTGCACGGGGTCATCGTTTTACGTATCATTCATTTGATTGTAAAAGTTAAAAGATCCTAGTCTTCTTCTCCTGCTGAATCGGCCACTTACGCCGTTTTGTCCAGAGGATGTCACCGTTGGGCTGCCTAACAACCATGCCCTTCACTGCGACCGCATCCATTTCATTGCGCTGCACGGTAGCTTATATCTGCATGCATTTGAGATTGAGGAGAGATCTTTCTCATTACAGGGAGATTAGTTCTTAATTGGCCTGCCTGCTTAATTGTCTTGATTGATCAATTGAGCATGAAATAAGTGAAATGAACATGCAGTGTTCAAAGCTGTTCACTTACGACAAGTACAAATTGAATCATTTTAATCAAGACTACATTTCCACCTTTACCCTCAGACCCCCCCTCCTCATGATGATCCGCGCCCTCATCCTGTGCTTCAGCTCCCTCCTCCTCCTGCTGTCACTCTCCTGTC
>OMKZ01027299.1:0-16669 GCA_900302535.1 Neoniphon sammara
TGTCAGTCACAGAAGTCCCTGGTTTGCATATATTCAGCCCCTGGCAGGAAGAGGAGACAGTCAACCCCAGGTGTCCCAGTACTGCATCACAATCTTGGTGACTCCTTTCAGTATCCATGGCAGCAGCTGGAGCAAATCAAGGTTGTGGACTGTCATTGTCCAGCAGTTCCAGAAAATACCATGATTACTTAATTTGAGTCATTGTCAACCAGTTCCAGAAAATACCATGATTACTTAATTTGAAAAAATCCATGACATCCTGAAAAGGTCTGTTTTTCATGAAGCACTTTATT
The DNA here is from genome assembly GCA_900302535.1 of Neoniphon sammara. Lineage (NCBI taxonomy): Eukaryota > Metazoa > Chordata > Actinopteri > Holocentriformes > Holocentridae > Neoniphon > Neoniphon sammara. The sequence continues at coordinate 294 of OMKZ01027299.1, forward strand.
TAAATACCTTAAATAAATGCAAAATTCATGCACAAAAATTGTATAAACCATTTTATTGTTTATGCACTGTCATCCAACAGTAAATTACCCAGTAAAATGTGTGCATTGTCAGCAGTCCTGTCTATCACACATAAAGCGCAAGGGAAAATGAAAAAGAAATCATCACATACCACATACACAGTAACTACTTACACTAACATGATCAAACATGCTTTTTTTTCCTCTCAAAAGTACAGTGCTAACTGTGGTCCATCTATGAATAATTCAGATGACCAGTTAACAGAATACCATGAATTTGTGGTTTGGTGCAAATAAAATACTATGAAAGTCAACATAGGTACAACAAAGCTGCTGCATATGAGAAGATATAATAAAAATGATTATCTTAAAGACACAGTATTGAAGTGCTTCCACTCCCATGAAATGTGTGAAATGTCAACTTTGTGAACTGAATAAAAAATTTCAAAAAATTTCAGTATGATATTTAATACCACACATATTAAAATGTGCCTTGCTTGTGGAAAAAGTTTGACTAGTTAAAAGAGTTGTTAAGGCTTAGCTGAGAAGCATTTGGATAACAGTCTTGTCAGAAATCCAGTGTAGTGCTGTCTGTTATTAAGAGGTCCTCTTTGCAATATTTCCTTTTCCCTTCAAGTGCCATTCCTCCAGGGGCCTCAGTGTTCAGCAAAGTCTTTGAGGCTGGCACTAGAACCAGCCTTGTTAAACATCCTTGTTTGGGAGACTAGCTCTCTTGTTATGAAGCAGGCTATTGGAAACAATTTCTTCTGTTTTCTATTAAGAGATGGCTTTATTCATCTTTATCCTGAATTAAGCTGATATGACAAAAGACCAAAAGACTGACAGCTGAAAAATAATTTGTTGATACGGCAATATGTAATAGCTGTCAGTGTCCAGTCCTGTGAAAGCCCAGTCCTTGTATCTCTTGGGGAAAGATGGTTTGGTTTATCATAATCCTTTAACTGGCTCACAGGTCTAGATCTTCTTTTCCTCAATGAAAGATCGCAATGGTGATATTAGAATGGGCTTGAGGATTACATTGCACATGTGTGTTAATCACCGTGCACTCACACAGGGAGCCACTTTGTCGTAGGCGACCTTCGCTTATTCATTTCAAATAGTCAGAAGTCACGCTGCAACAGAGGGGAGGGAAACTGCTGGGAAGAAGATCTCAGTGACTACATGACATGGAAGTTCAACTTGATACAAATGTGAAGTGACCCGGTGTAGCACCTGCCAATCAGAGGGTAAAAGAGTACATCATATGTTCTTTCACTGTAAAAACGTCCTCAAACTTCAATTCCTCAAAGTCCAGTTGCAACGGCCACAAGTCCGACTAGAGTCTTGGCAGCATACAGCTGCCTGTGTGAGCGCACAGTCAGGGATCAACTGTGAGATTTTCAACTGAGAGCCACAATTAAGTGCAATGGGCAGCTGGGCATGGGATTTCCCTCATGAACAGAAACATACAAAAACGGTACTGAAACTGCAAGACTTAACTGCAGAGAAATTTTGTGATCCCTATAAAACTGACGCAAAATAACCAGTGATACACCTTTAAAACAAAACATAACCATAACTGATAAAATAATGGAGTCTCTGGGTTTCTACTGGCCAGCCCTGAATACTCGTTTTCCCATCAAAGGCACTGGAGAACATCCTAACCAGTGGAACTGTCAGGAGGCATTATGGTGACTTTCTCTGAGGGTTTACCACTGGCCTTGTGCTCCCTGCCTTGATCTGAGTGACACTGCTGTGGTGGTAGACACCTCTGGCTTGAGTCTGGCATGGGGTTAGAAAGTGGAGATGGTGGCATATCTGAGTTTTCAGAAGCAGCTGGCCCACTGGAGTCTGCTACAGAGCCACTCTCTAGCTGACTGGTTGAATCAGGATGTAAAGAGGTTTGCTCATTTTGCAGCATCTTGAGGGTGGGGTAGTTGCCGGACTCTGCCATGGCTTGATGGAGATTTTTCCAGACGGTGTTACCATCCAGGCTGCCACTGAAGTTGCTGGCCGCCTGGCATAGTAGCTGGGTGTGCTGGCGCAGCTGGACGATGTCACGCTCTGTGGCGTTGCTTTGGCGCAGCAGCTCCTGAGTACGCAGGGTAATGTCCAGCAGACCTGACTGCCTGAGGATTTCTACCGTGTTGAGGAAACGGCGGTGGCGGGCGCTGGAGAAGCCGTTTCTGTGAGGCCCTCTGGGGGCTAGGAAGGAAGAGGACGTGTGCAGGGCAGAGACAGATGGGGACCTCAGGCTAGACGAGGTGGTAGCGGAACTTGAGGAGGAACGGATATCGCTGCTTGAATAGGAACACGTGCCCGGCAGCCCAGAGCTTAAAACCGCTAATTCAGGCTGTTGGCGAAGATGCTGCTCAAGAAGACTGCTGGTGGCCGGCGAGTCATCGCCTTTATGTTCAGTACACACCCTCTTGCTCTGGTTCTGGGAGTCCTCACTCGATGAGGTCTTATCCGGAGGCTTTTTGCTGGGGTGTGGGGCAATGCGGGGGTAGGAGTTGAGAATGGGCAGGTACGTGCCATTTATTTTCCTTCCTGTGCCGTTGGTCTTCCGGGACTGGGGCTTGTGGAGTTGAATCGGGGCAGGTAAGCCTGGGGCGATGCTAGGCTGCTGGAGTAGGATCACATGGGCGGCACCAGAACCACTGGTCTCCCCTTTTCTGTTTCCCCAGAGCAACTGACCTCTTTTCTGGATTATGTCCGGCTGGTCAGAAAGCGAGGAAGAGGGTAAAAGAGGAAGCAATAAATGAGGAGCAAAAGTAAATGGATGGACAGGAATGAAATAGGGAGAGAGCAAAGAATGTACCTTCATTGCTCCAGAAGTCTCTGGTACATGCAAAGTGAAAACTTGAGACTCAAAACTTTCAATGAGTCATTTCCTGCCAAACGTTTAAGTTGACCCGGGCAGGTGCAAAATCACAATCCCTCACTCCATGGATGTAAAAATATCAGCGCTCCTATCAAAAGCTTTGAAAGAGTTCAAAGTGGTGAAAGGTCTAATCCCACAAGGCATTCAAATGTATGCCACTTATACCAGTCACACTGACCTGCCTCTGACATTTGCCACACAGATCCAGTGAGTCATAACCTCATTTCAACCGCAGGCTCAGTTTGTAGCTCAAATGCCTCACTTTCAAACTTTCTCTTCACTGCCATATTGAGAAGACTGTAATTCAAATGGTTTCGCTTTTGTCTTTCTGTCCTCTCCACCTCTCCTCCATTTCAATGGTGTCTTCGTAAAGCTCTCATCAATATCATCTCTCATTCCCTTATTTGCTTCAGCTCTTGAATGCTGGCCTTGCTGCACAGTGGCAATAGAGGATCCTGCATTGTGTACATCTAATTTCTATTAAAAAGTAATGACCCACACTCCAAGCATATGGACGAATGTGTCTTCATTTATTCTTAAAGCACAGCACAAGCAACAGATGAACATGTTTCAGCTCCCGGCATCTTGTGTTTTAAGAATAAATGAACACATTAATCCACACACCCGGGAGTGCGGGTCATTTCTTTTCAAATGATTTTTTGTGAGTTGTCTGCACTATTCCCTGATCTTTATACATACTGTTTGTTTTTTTATGTGCACATTAAAAATTTTAAGAGAATCATTATCAGCACTGGGGCATGCTGGTGTAACCTTACTGCCCCGCCTTAGTTTTATCGTACCTTTTTGAGCACCATGTTCTTGATAATGTAGATGGGTGGGATCTCGCGGCGCCCTGGCATCAGGACAGGATTCCCTGGGAGGTGAGCGGGTTGTTTAGCCCTGCCTTGCCCTGGGCCCTGGCTCGGCTGTGGAGCTTCCCCGTGGTCACTGTCTCTGGGCTGGCTTTTGCTGCTGCGCTGGTCCTCCGCATCTGTCTGCTGCCAGTCTGAGCCGTTGTCTGGAGAGGAGCACAGAGAAGAGGACTGAGAAAGGCTCAGAAAGCAATTCAAAACCCTCTTAAGATAATCAACGTCTTGTTGTCCTTCTCTGATTATTTCTATTTCCACTGCATGCGCTTTAACTCACCAGAGTAGCCTGAGTCTTTTTCTGAACTGCAGTGGGAGCCCCTTCCACTGGAGTTGTCCGTATCTTCAGCACCACGTAAGGCCAGCAGAGTGGTGCTGTTGCTCTTATCTTTAGCATTCTTGCTGGATGTGCAAGGACTTCGCTCACTCAGGCCTGGCTGTTCCTTCGGCATGCCGAGCTGCCCTGATGAGAAAGTCCACACCAGGATAAAACACTTAATCTGCCTCTGACCGCCAGCGGGCATGGGAGAGCATTTTGGGTTATTTTCAAATCATTTCTCTATCATTTTTGTCCAGTTATACAGATATCTGTATTATTCTGTTCTTATAGTGGACCAGTATACTGTCAGATATTTCAGTCCATTACTACTAGAATGTACTATGTGAAGTGAAACTGTGTGATTCTCACATACAAATTTGAAATATTTAGTCAGATGCAGGTAATTTAAAAAGTCTTTGTACAGATTAAGATTACGATCAATAAATCTCTCATTTTTCTTTTGTAGTCAAACATTCTCAATAAGCAAGTCTAAAACCCATAAATATCAAGGTTTTGATATCTTACTGAGAATCTTATTTCAATTCCTTTTCTTTCTTCTGTATTTCTTTGCAGAGGCTTCTCTACTTGCTTCTAAATAACTAATGCAGTGTGGAGTTCATGGTTGTAATAAATTCATACATGTTTTCACACATCTGAGTTTTGCACAGTGGCTTGCAAATTCATAAGAGACCTATTATAATCAGGGCTGAGACAAGATCAGAACAAAGTCTGAGATCAAGGACAGAACAAGTTCAGTCTAGACCAAGAATTTAATCGACATTAAATCATTAAAAAAAACTACACTCTTATATACTACCACCAGAGACTGATGCAATACATTTAATGTATCAAAATAAGAGACAAAATCCCATGTTAAGTTGCAAACTACAGCAAGGAGACGTTCTGCTAGGGAGGAAAATCACTGAGCTACTATTGTCATTTCAGGTATGTCAAATATATGGGCATCATCATAATTTTAACCAAAAACTAGACAACCATCTTCTTTTAAACTTAATTAAATAAAATGTATGTAAAATGTATTTAGTTTTCATCTTTAATCTAAAAATTGAGAATAAAACAAATAGAACTGAAAATAAACAAAACCTTAGCTGAAATTAAGTTAATAAAAATAAAGAAATAAATACATAAATAAATACAGACAACCAAACAAACAAACAAACAAACAAATAAATAAATAAATACTAACCCTCAACCTAACCCTAAAAACTAACTTAAACTGAACTGGAATTAAAATGTTGGAAGTTAGAAAAATAAAGCCTAATGAAAAATCCAAAGCTGTAATAAAAACACTGGTAGGCCGACAGTAGTAGGGAAGGGATTAAAGACAGAATAAAATGAGTGCACCACAGGAGCAAAAGGAAATTCAAGACCGATGACTAAGACAAATTAGATCTGATACAGACAGGAGTGAGGTACCACACTGGCCTCTCTCTGTAAAACTGGTTTCTGAGTGCATAGACAAACTGTACAGAGATGATGGTGGACCACACATCATTCCTCAGCAGGAGGCACACTGAACAGTGAACAGCAGCTGTAACAGCTGAGCACAGGTATATATGGTCCCAGCACCTCTCCTTGACAGCTGATAATAAAACAAAGGCTATAAAAGCATAAGTACATCTCAGTACTCCTAAGACATGGAGCTTGAGCTTGTGCACGTGTGTTTGTGCATGTGCACGTGCAGGGAGCCAGCCAAGAGAGACTGGGGTAATATGTTCATGTTGTCTGTTTTTAGCATAACAGGTGTCCAAGTGCACATAATGTTACTGATCAGAGTTTCTGTGCAAACAATGTAGATGATATTAAATTTTACAGAGCTCTGCCCAAACGCTGCTATCTCTCAGCTGCATGACAAGCTGTTTGTGTCAAGCCTGACTGTCATAACACCTTACATAGTATCCAAAATGGCAACACCTGCTTACGTGTAACTGCACTTAGTGCCAGTTTAAATAGATCTATAAATATTGGCCTGTGAGAAACTGCTTGAATTGCCCAAGGAGGGACATTTTAAGAATTAAAAGATCCTCAGTAATGGAGTAACCCACGTTAAAAATCAATATGTATGGATATACAAAACATAATAAGAGTGTTTAAATTGTATCCTGTTTCCAGAGGGGTTTGAGTGAACTGATAAATATAGGATACATGCCCTACTTTTAAAGATGCTTCAAATACTGTTATGAAACATTTTGCAATTTTGTAAATAGGCCGGCATGTGAATAGGAATGTCTGACAGACATGGGCATGTGCTGCCTTCAGGGTGCTCCTTACCAGCTCGTATACTTCCAACTGTGAAAGTTGGAATTCTGATTTACTGCACATTCAAAAGATGTTGGATCTTTCTCAGTTTTAGCATTTTTGTTTTGTTCTTGTGTCCTCCAAGAACTGCTTGATACAATATCTGATATCCAAAGTGCGATACCAAAACAAAGAACAAGATTGGGAAACAGATAAATAACTAAAAGTTTATTTTCCAGCTGAGAGTGCATCATTTAGTCAGTTGACCTATGGGAACAAATGGGAAGCAATTTCCTGAAAGAATGACACCAAACACATATCCAAACAGCAACTGGTAGAAAAGAGCCAGTTTCATCAGCTGGGAAAAAATGAAAAACTGTGTATCTTGAATGATACTGAATGATCTTGTGCATAGGTTATTTATTTCACAGTGGCAGAAAATGTGTATTAGGCATGTGATTTGAGTTTTAAATAATTAGCATTACTTTAATGATCACTTGCTCTCCACTTCTTGTAATTGTCCCATGTCGGCGACAGAAATTTCTCACTTTCCCAGGAGTGATTTACACTTTTTCGGGTCATTTAAGTGCGCTCACGTGCCTTCTGTATTTCCCATGGCACTTGAATGCAGCACTAGTCGCTCTCAGCTGCAATCGCGCAGCGCTCCCTCCTCCCCTACCCCCGACATTATGTAACATACAACTTTTAAGTCCAGCCCTCCATCTGACATACACTTCCTCTCACACTGGTCGTAAACAACACTTATAGGATATACACACACCAAACAAAGCGGTTGAAAACCCCGAGACCACACATGGCTGCAGGAAATGAACTCTTTAAATATGGGAAAGTTATTCAAGAGAGAAGGAACCATTAAGCAGATTTCATAAGCAAGCTGTTATGTCACGGCTATTCAACGCCAGTGGATGTGTTATTAAGTCAGTTATAAAGAATGGAAATTTTACCTCTACGTGTAAAAACAGCCTATTTCCGATGACAGGTCGCTTGCCCCCCTCTCACCCAGTCCTCCGGCACCGAGCATTAAGGCCCGGCCTGGAGCGGGTGCTGGATCATATTTATGTTGTTATCTCTCGCAGTCCTGACGGAAAGACTTCATTCTTCTCTCTCCTCCATCCTGGGTTCCTGGCGAGGTTATGTTGTAGTCTACAGTACGAATGGAATCAGCTTTACCACTGTCAAGTCACCGAGAATAAAAAAGCAGTTCCGGTAAAGGTTTTCACAATAAGATGCACAGAGACTCTCACGTTTCCATGGCGGTATAACGTGCGCGAGTAGAAGCACACATTTTAAAAGCAACTTGTAGTAAATGAAAGCATTCTTCCAATATCACCTCAATTTACAGTCTGACTATTTCTTGCTTAGCGTATGCCAAAATGCCTTCCCCAAAACTGGATTTTTATTTTTTGCTTTCAATATGAACTTCCAGTGTTATCCACTCTTTTGCTAGCGAGCTTGACGCCGCCCCGAGATTTGACGACCCGACGCTGAAAAGCAGCACAAAAATTAAAAATTAAAATTACATTATCAATAAAAGTCTAGCAGTCAAAATCGATAGATTTTGTCATTCGATTATGTATGCAAGACAATGACTGACTAAAACCAACCCATCGATGACATAACACATGGGGTTTATATCACTCAGTAGTAGGTTACCTTACCTGAACCCACTGTCGCCTGTTGGACCACCTACCAGCCCAAACTCTTCCCTTTCATGAACTCAACGCCAATTGGCTGACATCGCAACTCCGACGGCCAATCAGGAAAGGGTGCACGTGTCGGGGCGGGACAGCCGTACGTTGTGGCCAGAAGCAAAACACAAAAATGACTGAGCAGCTGCTATAAACAAACCATATTTTTTTGGCTAAGGTCTTCACATTGAAGAGCTGGAAGTCTGGTCCAGGCAGGGAGAGGCGCCCATCTCACTGTCAGCATTTGGAAGCACAAAAGCGCCATGTTTAAACAGTTGAGCTGTAAGGGCATATCGGGTCAGATGAAAACTATGAACTCCATATGAGGAAACTGAATCACTGCAGCAACAAATGGGACGGAGCAGTGGCAGAGCAAATACAGGAGGGATCTCAAATTATGTGTATGCAAGTTCCAACCCATTCCAACCTAACACTGCAGCAGCTGATTACACGGTTCAGCAGTTAACCATACATATGAATAATCAGTGAGGTCAGCTGATGTAATGTTTGGCCAAAATGAAAAGCTATACATGGCTCAGTGGCATAATGAGATACAGGTTAGAGGACAAAGCAGATGCTTAATAGAACACCGATGAAATATTTAGCAATTTACAGCATGCACCCAGAGTGTGTAAAATGTTTGTTTGAAACTACTTTCTGGCAGTCAACCGTTCAAATAATATATCTATGCAGTCTACTGGAACACCATTTTAACAAGCTGCACTTGGGCTACACTTCCCAATGAGCTGTTGCAGCATCTGAACTGAGGGGAGTGGCTTAATGCAGACATGCAGCCAGGAGGTGGCTCATGTTACAGGCTGCTGGACTCTGATGACTGAAAATGGTTACAAATATCCACATTAGATTCTTTGTGCAAAGTAATTATATTACAAAAATTCCATATTTGCAGCAGACACTTTATTTTTACATTAAAAATTCTCAAATAACTAGACAGAGCTCATGTCATCCCCACAAATGACAAAAGAAGGACCAACATTCAATACAATACAAATATTTTCTGAATCAGCTGCAAGATAAGAGCATAAAATAGTTGTGCCATGGGGCTGGCTGAACCACATGCATGAAACATACATGCAGTCCAAATTAACCGAACAGTTTCTGGCAACAATCTCATGCTTCTTCCTCACCCATCACCATGGCGACTTTTTAGGATCCATTGACCTTGTAAATCCTCAGCATGCCTGAGGCTCTAATCAGTGACAAGGCAGTGAAGTCCTCATGTGATACTGGTTGAGAATCTCTGCCTTGAATCTCTTGGATACATTTCTCTCCCTGCTGGACGTTACATGTGAAAATTAGGTAGGCCCAGCAGGCCAGAGGCGTTCCTCAGTCCAGGGTGGTTGCTGACGTGCATGGTTTCTGGGGAGGAGAATTTGATAAAAGTAGCACACGTCTCTCGGCTATGGGCCTTGGCTGCAGCACCTGCCAGGATGTGCATGATGTTCAGGAGGGCACTCTCACTGGAAGAAAAAGCATATATGGGTCAAACTGACACGTGGAACAGACACTGACTTAATAACAAACAATTCCCTTCCAAAAGGAATATCAACACTTTAAAAATGCAGTTTTGCAGCTATGAAAATTGTGCCTGCCGAGAACCATCAAGGTGAGTAGGATCCTAATACTCCATTAGGTTGGGGTTTCCAGGTCATTGATGCTACCTAAAGTAAGAGTGTATGCATTCATAATACTGGTGGATAAGGGGAACGCATCTTATTCAAGTTGAATTCATGCAGTACTTTTTTGGGTTTTCTCCACACCTGCCCACATGGATGCTGGAGGCCAAACACCAGGCAGCCTCCCCCTCTGGTGTGGGGGGCTCCTGCAGTACTCGGCGGGCCAAGCAGAGGGCAGCTCCTGCCAGCTGTGCAGGCAGGAAGACCACACACTGGCTCTCCAGGAGGGAGAGCTCCAGCAGATAGCGAGCCATCCACACCATCTGATGGCACACAAGATGACAATGATGTGTGTGAGGACACTTCAGACTTTCTCCATCTAGGTAAGCCTCACTGACAGATGTGCCAAAGGTGCTCATGTTCGCATACAGAACAAACATACTGCTTTCTAATTTGGGCTGAGTAATCAGTGATCAATGTCAACCCACCTTGGCACTACAGCGTGCGATGGAGGCAGACAGCAGGAGGAAGTGCAGAGGGGGACAGTAGGACAAGTCAAATTTGAGCCCGCAAAGGACTTTGCGCTCCATCCGCAGCAGCTGATGCTTGCTGTAGCTGTTGTCCATCAAGAAGCAGAGTCCAGACACCTGGGAGAACAGGCACAATCATGAGGCGATTGGGAGAATTAAGCAGGGGAGAAGAGGAGTGAGTCAACCTTCTGCTTCTCACACGGCAACACAAAACAAACATGAACTGGTAAAATTCATTCAATCTGAAACATGCATTTTGCGCCTCACTGTGGCACTGCCGTGGTGCCATGAGCTGGTGAGTCAGGGGTCATATTTCAGTGTTTTCTACCTGTGTGCTTTCAAACCATCGTGTAAACCACGAGTAAATCATTAATGTAATGCATGGTTTACTGAGCAGTATAAACTTAACACTAGCTCTATTGAGAATCTCTTTACAACTTTCTGATCACCTTATCAGATATTTTTTTTTATTCAAACCACATTCATCTTCTTGTCCTCATATAGAACTACTCCTGCACCTTTACAGTGCATGTTCAGCATATTATGGCTAGCTAAATTAAGCTCCATGAATGTGCCATGGGAATGCATAGCATCTGCCCGTTCACCTTATACAGGGTAGGTTGGCAGAGCTCACTTATGCGTTTCCCCAGCAGTTCCCTGCTTCACACTCACACGCACTCACATGTAAGAGTTGCTCAATACTGTCACACTTTGTTGGCCACCGAGGAGCTCCAGTACAGCAGTTGGTGTATGAGTCATGCTCAAGGCCAACAACATCAAAAGAATGGAGGAGTACACTCACCTTTCCTGCTCTGATTTACCCAGCTGGTTTAGAGATTCAAATAAGATGCTTTTAATTAGCAGGTTTATCTTCATGACTTTCAAGTTATCACTGGCTGAAGATTCAAATACTCAGAACATTTGCTCCACTCAACACAAAGCTCACAACTGCATTAGTCATTAAGTATTTGGAAAATGAACTGACACCACAAGGAATCAAACAGGTTAACATAATCACCTCAGGCAGGAGACACTCTTCCTTCTTGCCAGCAAGGAAGAGGCAAACCACTCCAAGGAGCTGCAGGTTGACTGTCGACACCTTGATCTGGCGGAGGGAGCGGTTGAGGAGGTGTATGGCCAGATACAGGGTTTCATCCTGGAAATGCAACAGCTCCTGGAGGGAGACAAATAACATGTGAGATTGTAAAACCACACATGTGGACAAGGGGTTGATTTCCATTCTCAAATGTACTTTAACATTTTAAAATGGCAATTTGTTTCTGTGACCGGACAGCCAAGCACACTTGTCGCTTAGGCGGACAAATTGTGACTAATTGTTCTGCAACAAATATGCCTACATTCAAAGAGTCTAAAAAAAACCCCAAACAAACAAAAGTATATACTCTCAAGCCGACATCGTGGCTTTACATAGAAGCCTTGGTTTTAATCTAAAGGCTCATGTAACGTAGCACTCACATGAACCTGGATAAGCCAGTCCACCAGGACAGCGCGGGTGGCATCTGTAAAGGGCCGGGGCAGGTCAGCACTGGCAAAAGAGCTGCGGAACTGGTTTCTCTGCACGATGGAACCATAAAGGGACAGAAGAGACTGAGATTAAAACAGGATGTAGACAAAACATTCAATCTCTGATAATCTTTGTGATTAAGTTACTGTGATCAAGATAATCTATGCATATTGTCAATCACCTCACACCAACAGGCAAAATAAAACTTCACCATGAAATCAGCTTTCCCGCTTGAATCACATCACATTGCTTCAGATCTTTAAGTCTACAGTGTGTGGACCTTCATTTATTGTTGCATTAGAATTTTAGAACTGCCACATTTCAGGCTAGATGACAATTTTGCACTTTCATAAAGAGCACTAGTTGTTATGAATAAAGGAGTATTTTTGAGAAGTGGTCCAAGGGGCAAACTATGCAGAGGTACAGGTAGATGTAGAGTCAAGGAACACGCAGAAATGGGTTCTCAGTCTACAACAAATGGTAAGTCAAGGATGAGTGCAGTCTTGACTACTAGGAACACTGTTCCACTGGTTGGAAAGGAAAAAGGGAGAACAGCCCTCAGTTGGTGGAGCCGGGGCCAAGGTGCCGCAAGGTAACATTAAATATGCCCAGCAGCTGAGTTGTAGGGTCACACCATACTGGAGCTATGGCACATTATTCCCTTTTTAACCTTCAAGATCCTCTTTGATAAGGCGCCCCAGCGGCTCACCATGTAGAGCTCATGCCGCATGTTATTGAACACAGCAGCCCGGGTTTGAGTCCAGCCTCAGCCCTTTGCTGCATGTCATCCCCTCTCTCTGCCCTGTACTTGCTGTCTCTCTCTACTGTACCTATCCAATAAACCAGAAATGCTCTAAAATCTTAAAAAAGGGTCCTCCTTGATTTTTGAATTGGATAGAAGCAGCAGCTGTGAATACTGTGAAAGATGTTTTATATTACATAACTGCAAAAGCCGGAAGACAAGGTGAGCCAGTGCATGAGTTATGGGATGCAGAAAGGAAGGTTTACTAGTCCAACTGGGGAATGATTAGATTATATCAAGGCCTTGAAAGGTGCAACTTGAACCTACATCATTTGATAATGACTGTCATCAAAATAACAAATACTTAAACTACTAAGCAGACAAGCACTAAAGTTCCTGATGTCTCACCATCATGTCCATGAAGATGTCCCAGGCATAGGTCCGGTCCCAGATGAGGCCCAGTTTCTCCATGGCTATCTCTACCTCATGCTGCAGCAGGCCGGGCACTAGTGCCTGTAGGCTGTGCAGGCCCTGAAACCCTTGTGGGTAAAGAAGCAGGGGCTCCTCCGGACACCCATCTGTAACACGGCAAGAAAAGGAGGACAAGGAGAACTGCTAAGCCAAATGAAGGCAGTTTCAATTTCTTCCATTTTCAGTGTCGTGAACAGTAAAAATATGTTGCTGTCATCTCCCACTTTCTGAGTACTGACATCTGAATAGTTGTGGGATGGATTGTTCTGGCACACAAGGCAGTTGAAAACACATACAAATGCAGTTGACTGAAAATGTTTTGGTGAAACAGTGTGTACAAATGACAAGTCATTATCCATTATGTAATTAGTGCAGTATTGGGACAATGAAGCCAAAACAAGAATAAAATAATTTAAAAAAAGTAAACCAAACTAAAATCATTTTAAGAAATGATTTAGTCCCCGCTTGGTCATGGATGAGGTCTTAGATGATTTGTATCTAATAATCACTTAATTTACCGTTTTATGAAATGAAACAAGGCACAGAGAAGAAAGAAAATATTCTAATCACAGGCTTTTTTTTATCCCATTGATAAATGACTTCAGTCATTTATCGAATGGGATATCGAATGGAGGTCCACACATTTTGTGCATAGATTTGTGGGTCTTAGAAGTGGGAATTAACTTCGAGAACCTTTGATACTGAGCATACTGCCAGCTGTGAGCGTCTGACTGTCTTCATGAAACGCCATGATGATGTCGTCACTCGTGGACACAGATAACCTCGTGTCCTGCAGACAGAGAACACTTTAAACATCACTGGTGCAATGTGCATGTTTATTTGTAAATGGTACCATATGGGTCTGACAGAGGAAGTTACATTTTATGCATTTAGCTGACACTCTTATCCAGAGCAGCTTACAGTGGGTGCAACAGCTCACATTACATGCAAAATTATATACAGCAACTGCAAGGTGTACAGAGGTCATGGCCTGCATACCTAGACAAGTACTTTTTTTTTCTTTTTAAACATTACGTGACATGTATATATGTGCATGGACAGAGTGTAGTATGACGACAGGAGATGCGTATACCCATCTGCACTCTGGCTCCATCTTGGCAGGAGCCATCTTGGGCTCATCTCCCTCCAGGGGCTGCCAGCGGTCTTTAGGCCCAGAGGCATTAGCCCAAGTTCTTAGAGGGGCACGCCTCTCTTCCGCCTGGAGGGGGAAAAGAATAGCAATTCTCTTGATAGGGACAATAATGACATCCTCTAGTCCAGTGGTCTCCAATCCAATCCCTTATCTTGGAAGTTTTTGTTCCAGCTCTACTCCAGCACACCTGATGCACACTTTCATACACATCCAGTTCAGGTAAATATGTTTCAACCAATCAGCACTAAGCCCTTGACTGGATAAGATGTGGTGAACAGTTGGAACAAGAAGTTGCAGGACAGGAGGCTGGGTTGGAGAGCACTGCCCTGGACATTTTGAGAGGGTAGCCTACCCATAGTCACTATTACCAGTGCAGTGGCAAGAGAAAACGATTGCTTGTTATGCTGTCTGTGGCTGTTTTCTTCCACTCAAGGTAGGGGTATGGGAAGTTCATGGCAAAACTGGTGGTTCAAGACCCAGAGGCCTACTGGTTCCAGCCATCTAAAGGGACTGATTTACACACTGGATGCCATGTCAGTAAAGTTATGTGAGACAGAAGGACAGTGGAATTTGAGGAACAGGGTTGAGAATCACTGCAGTAAAACACAGGCTTTTTTTTGTCAATTTGTGCTGCCTGCCTGCCTACATCTGACCTAATGACTTGATTTATAAGATTTATTTAAAGTGTTTATAATTTGACCATTAGATAATGTCATCCATTTTGGGGGGGTAAAAGATGTAAATGAATGTTAAGACTCTTTAAAATTAGACACAAGGAGAACTAAGGTGGGGAAATGTTGAGCATCTTAAAAGCCAACAAACACTAACACTAAATACATCACACATCCCATTTGAAGCACAATGACATTTTGAAGGCAGGAAGCTGAATGCAGTGGCAGCAGACCTAAAAACGTTTTCTTGTGCGTTTGATTAACGACATGTGTACGGGGTCCAGACCCTACAGGGGCCTCACCTTCTTGTGTAAGTCCAGCAGAGGCTTGGAGTCGCAGAGGCCGGTCCTGGCCATGTCAGAGCCGGAGACGGAGTTCCCCTGCTAGCCAGCTGCAGCTACTTAACCACGGGTCTGGGCGGAGAGCAGAGCCACAGAGGGCCGCCATGCCGCCTGGACTGCCGCTAATAACGACAGGTGGCCCGCTGATTGGAGGGGGCGGATACCGGTGTCAAGGTAGCCTCAGTAACAACTACGACTTCCGGTCAAAATAAACAAATAAATAAATCGTTCATACAGTTGCTTGCAACAGTTTTTCTTGTTTTTTTTTAAAGAAGAAAAAAACGGCTATTTATTTATGTTTAGTCATATAAACCCTTGAGTCTTAAATCGTTCACGACACGCTGAAAAGGCCTCATGCAGCATTTTGATATACAGTTTTATTCAGTTTGACTGTGTATTTATGATGACTTCATTGAATTAATACAATTTACTGCTTTTCTGGACATTCAATTTTTATTTTTCATTTCCCCTTCGATGGTTATGTTTTTATCTTGGAGGAATAATAGTTATCACTCTGGCTTTGAACTGATTGGTTTGATCCAGCAGGTGCGAACATTTCACATCCACTTTTCATGATCACATTTAGGTTAATGGCGAATGTTTCAGTTCATCTGAAGGGAAGACTAGGTGGGTATGAAGGTGAATCTTGTATAGTAAATATTGCTGCGATTTCTAAAATCAGTCATGACAGCAGTTTTCCTACTGAAACTACTCGGGCCGGAAAACTTATCTCTGGCTGGTTAAGCTCTTTTAATGAGCACACAAGAAAAAACACAATGCTTCCAACAAGGACGCGTTTTAAATACTATGACCTACCAATATTTTATCACATTAACATAATATGTTAATATAAGAATATTACAGGTGATTAAAAATACCTTTAAGAAGCCTTTCTTGTTTTGTTTTTTTTTGTGTGTGTGTGTTCTTCACAGCCTTGCTGGTTTTCATCCCAGCCATTTAATAAGAGGGAGGGTTACAAGGAGCAATAATCAGAGACAATCAGATGTAGCAAGTGCTAACAATGCTATTCTTTTAAAAACTATGTTAATATTTCTGGACTTCATATCAGTGATTCTAAGGAAGTTTTATATACATACATATACATACATGCATACATATATATATATATATATATATATATATATATATATATGTGTGTGTGTGTGTGTGTGTGTGTGTGTGTGTGCACTCCATGCTAAGATCAATATGGCTGCTCCGCTCCATTCCCTGCTCAACCCCCACTGCCCTCCG
>OMKZ01027300.1:0-17027 GCA_900302535.1 Neoniphon sammara
ACTGTCAGCTTTCCCTTTTCTCAAGATTATGTATTAACTTGTTTTCAAGCATTGGGTGGCAGACTCCTCTGTTTTCATTCTTTGTCAATGAACTGTGAACAGTGTGATTTGTGTTTTGTGTCTTGGCCTGGATCTCATACTTAATGGTGTCGCTATGAAACAGGGGTCCACTATGCAGCAGACTTATCTTGTTTCACCTGTAAACCAATAGAGCCAGCTCGAGGGTGAAGTCTAGGAGAAATATGTAGCCATCATTTTGTTTGTGTTAGGCAGCTCCCAGTTGGGGATGTGTGACACTATTAGTATGAAGCTGGGAGCTGCTGAAAGAGTGCACTCAGTCAGCCTTTCCTGGTGAAAAAAAAAAATCAACTTTGTAAGTGCAGTTTTATGAACACTGAGGTAGCCCTCTAACTTGTGCTACTGTTTTTTTTTTTTGCTGCAGGCCACAAACAATCGAAGTTAATACATCAAGTTCAACTGCACTACTTCTGAACAACTTTGGAGACACCAATAGACCTTTTCCACACGAAATAATAGGGTAAACACAGGTGTTTCTAATAAAATTAATCAAGGCCAGTTCCATTTAACAGAGCCAGGATCCTGCTATTGTTCATGCTGGCTCACTGGAAAGACTCTGCTACACTTAAATGGAACAGAACCTTAAAGGAATACTCCGACGTTTTGGGCAAAATACCCTTTTTCTGACTTACCCTGACTGAGACAAGATGTTTGATACCATTTTCACCTCTGTGCGTCAGTTCAGTTCCTATGGATAGAATTTTGTGTTAGCTTAGCATAAAGACTTGAAGTCTACGGGAGTCATTAGCCTAGCTCCATCAAAGTGGAAAAATAAACTTTACAGCAACTCTGAAGCTGTCTTACACAATGTATCATGTGTATTTGAAATACACATCTTGGAATTAGGCTATGACTCCTGTAGACTTCAAGTCTTTATGCTAAGCTAACATGAAATGCTACCCATAGGAACCAAACCACTGGATGTACAGAGGTGAAAATGATATTGAACATCCTGTCTCAATCTGGGTAAGTCGGAAAAGGGGTATTTTGCCCACAACGTTAATTAATTGTCACCCAAACCCTTTAATTAATATCATTAGTAACACCTGTGTTTACCCTGGTATTTCATGTCAATATAGCTGCTGTGAAAAAAGGTCTATTGCAACTGGATTGGTGTGGAACTATTCCGATCAAATTATTAAAGCCATACACACAATCCCAGCTGTGGCATAACCAAATATATTCTTCAACCGCAGATGCCTAAAAAAGATTTGAATAGTGACAGTGTCTCCGGTTGTCAAAAAAGTGCCTCCAGTTTTTGATTGCATTTTGCAAAGTTATGGATCCACTGTTGCTGCCTGTTGAGTAGATGAACAGCAGGTATCTGGGGCTCAGCGTGAGAGTTGCCATTTTGCACATATCTTGATTGGCTGATGTGTATGTGAAGTTCAGCATGCCGTACCACACACACAGGGATAAACCATTACAGCCAGTTGGTCGGCTCCATCTCTATTGAAGAAACATCAACTTTCCCTTTATGATAAAAGTAAGATGGAGAAGATTTCAGCAAAAATTTAACTGTCAGGCTTCCACAAACAAAGGTGTTGTACAAATATGATATGGAACAACTGTGAAATTGAATCTGAAATACAACAATGTCCACATAGCAGATGGGAGTTTTAGCTCTACAGACATATGTCATAGGTACAGCTGCTCTGGAGGCAGAAAAAAATCTCAGTGGTTGAGTTAAACTTCAGTGGGTGGAGCCAAATAATCCTTTTTTTCTGGCACATTAGTGAAAAACAAGGGGCAACAGAGGAGATACCTAATAATATGAAACCTAGCACTTTTGTTATTAATCGGACAAAAATGCAATCTATTCATTCTGTTATCTAGGTTAGCTAATTAGCCTAGCTGACCTTCCAAATTCAAAATAACCACACTAGCCTTTAGCTATCTAGGTAAACTAATTAGCTAGCCTGCTGATCTTCCAAGATCATGAAAGCTATGGTCATGTAGGAATGAAGGAATTTTTATTTTTATTTATTTTATTTTTTTATTTTGTAATGCCATTTATGTGAGATCCTTACTTGCCATCCATGTTTGGCAGCATTTGCCTAAAAACTGTGGTTCTTCGGCTCTGCCCACTGAGGTTTAATTCAACCTATAATAATAATAATGATAATAATAATAGTCATTATTATTGTTATTGTTATTGTTATTGTTATTGTTATTGTTATTATTATTATTATTATTTCTGTCTCTAGAGCAGCTTTGCATCTGTGTTTGTGGAACTAAAACCCCAATCGGCACTGGCTAATAATGTACTAGTCTTAAATTCTGATGGGAACTTTTATATATTAAGTTAATTTTTGTTGAACCATACGTGTGAAGAGCTATATTGAATGGAAAATTAATACTGCTTAAAGAAATATAGCCACGTTTAACATTAATTCCAAGTAATTTGTTAGTTCCCTCTGCAATGTTGATAGTGTAAATATTGATAAAGAAGATTTGATTGAAAAGGAAGGGCCTGAATTTTAGTATTTGCCAAAATCAATCACATTAAAAAATATTTTTTTAGCAAACAGGTAACTGTGAGGGTTACAGTTGTGAGGTGAAAGAAGGCAGAAAACAGATGACAAATTTGAATGCATTGTTTAAAAACTGCCAAAACATCTGAAAAATTGTCCAAAAGATGATCCTAGAACATGTAGGAAAATTTTAGAATACCAACTGACAATGGCTTCAGTTCAGAAGTAATCCATAATGCATTGTCAAAACTAAGGCATATCTTTTTCAAGTGGAAAAAGATCAGATCCCTTTGTGTGTGCCCTTTGTGTTTATACAGCTTACAGAGCATTGGTGGCCCCTTGTGGCAATTTAAGGGCCGTGGAGGGAGAGGATTCATTCAAAATCTTTGGCACTCCCTGGTGGTAATAGAATCATCATAATGAAAATTGATCAGAGAGAAAATTGGCAATTGCTTCTGTTCAGAAAGAAAGAAAGAAAGAAAGAAAGTGCAAACAAAAAGAAAAAAGGGGAACAAACCAGCAGCCATTCTACAAAAAAATTACTAAGGGGCAAATCATTAAAAGTACCAAGAGATTTAAAAGCCTCTATTTACTATATACGGCTTTATGCGTTGTTGTACATGCTTTCATTCAGATACATAAAATAATAACACTTGGGCACATGGGACTTAATAGAAGGAAATCCAAGCCTATGAAATTGGACAGGGACTAATACTTAGAATTGATTCCACCCTTCCACCCCCTTTTATTTTTGTCTCTTGTGGCATCGCAATAATATTCCTATATTTTCCATGTAATATTTGTAAAGAGCTTAAGTCATACTTTATTGTTACTGTAGCTTTATATCTTATTGTTTGTGTTTTTTGTGTCTTTTTGTGTCCAATTCTCTCTCTCTCTCTCTCTCCCTCTCTCTCTCTCTCTCTCTCTGTGGGTGTGTGTGTGTGTGTGTGTGCGCACGTGCGTGTTTTCTAATACTTTCACTATAATACTTGTATAATATTCCAAGAGGGCCTATAAAATCTCATAACATTATCATAGTGGGTTTTTTGTTGTTGTTGTTGTTGTTTTTGTTTTTTTGTAGAAAGGAGTTTTGGTGACCTCTTGTGACAAGTCAAGGATTGTCAGTGGAGGGTTCCTGTCACCAGAAATAGTTTTCTGTACTCTGCTCCAAAACATAATTCAGCTATTTATAAAAGTTAAGTATTTATTGGCAGTTCATTGTGGCAATGTGAGGACTGTGAAAGCAGGTAGATGCCGTTGAACAACAGATTTTCATTTCTCAAGGTTATCAAACAAATAATATTAAAAGTCAGTGGTACTGAAAATTGTTTAAATGATACTTTTAGCCTCGAAGAAGATGAAGCTTTGAAGGTCAGCCTTGTTCCTCCTTTGCATAAAGTTGGCGCAAATCCGTGCTATTTGGTAATGCCCCGATACATATTAAGCAAAACTACATTCAGAAATCATGCCGTATTAAGTGCCCTTTCTCATCAGCGAAGTTACACCTCACAGAATACAATCTAAGTATAGTTAAGCTAATCATTATTGTCTTCTGGTTAACTCGGCATAGAAAGATTCTACCAAGCACCACTTCATTTTAATTAAATCGGCACTTATGTAACAGATTAAGCAGTTCCCATGCTCCGCGGAGGAGGAGGAAGACCGGGAATAACAAGCGAGGCAATTCCACAAATAGCTATTTTATTGACATAAATATGAGGCTTGGTATATTTGGATGGATGCCGAATTTTAGAGTGGGTCCCTATGCTTAGTGTAACAGTTCAAGTCATGTTCTGCGACGTGTGTACATTTGTCAATAGAAGACACCAAATTAAATTTGCCACGTTTTTTAATACAATTTGGCGCAACGATGTCTCTATGAAAGGATTATATATTGCGGCTAGTATAGCCTTAGCTTGACTCTGTCTTCTGTGTGATTGACTGTCTAGTAGAGGGTATTATGGTAGGCTATGTGAAAATCAAACCTCAAAACAACAGTTTTGCCACAACACTGTCGGTGAACAAAGACCAATAAATAGTTTCTTTTTTCCGAGTTCATGATCCATAGCAGTCCATAACTTGAGGTGGCCAGTAGATTTAGGAGGTATCGCATGTTCCAGCTGTGATAAAGTCTCTTTATAAAAAAAAAAAAAAAAGAAAGAAAGAAAAAAAGCCACCCCTGTCTGCATAGCACCATGACCAGATCTTCCCATTGGCCAATCGGAAATGATAACAAACCTTTCGTGATCAGGAAGTGCACACTCATTGGACAGTTTCCATGTGACGTGATTGGTTCCACAGAGAGGGGTGTATCTGGTTGGTTGCTCGCCCACCTTTACTTTACGTCCCATTCCTCCTCAGCTGTTCCGGAATACAAACATCTGCAGAAGGTATAGTGACACTAAATATTACAAAAATAACAGTAGATAATACATATGTGAAAATGCAGCATGGCAGCTCTCTAATTACTGCTCTCTATCACAGACAGTAATATCTCGTAATGTAACAAGTTCTCAAACTTTGAAACCTGTCAAAATAACATGCTAACACTTTACTGAATGGGGTGGTCAAGCAATGATAGTCAGAGCTATATAAAGCTATATGTTTCTGCCACCTAGGTCGCCGTATTTTTGCTCGTTTCGACTGAATAATTGAGTGTAGTTGTGCCAATTTATCGACATTATCTTTATGATGCCACCAAACAGTTTTGTTTTTGGACAACCGGAGAAATCACATAATAATAGCATTTTGGAGGACCAAGAACGCAGAAAATAAATAAATAAAAATAAAAACGTTTGACATTTTCGATTTTTAGGAGTCTGATAACACTTAAGAATAGGGAACAGATATTAAGCATTGATAAGTTATCAATATGCATTGGCCTATTACTAGTGTAAAGTGTAATGGGTCCTTATTAGTCTTACAAACCACTATTGGCATTTTATTATGCGCTATTAGCCTATATTCTACAATTAATTTTGAAAAACAATTTGCCAATGATACACTGATGTTCAAAGATTGTTATATATAGCACTTTTAAGAACGTTACCTTCTATCATTTGTCCCTACAGAATATTAATATTGTTAATTTCCATCTCTCTCTGGTCTGATTTTTACAGATTCAACCATGGATCTTGTGTTGAATGTTGCTGACTATTACCTGCTCACCCCATATGTGTACCCTGTATCCTGGCCTGAGGATGGGGCACTACGCCAGATTATCAGCCTGCTGGTATTGACCAACCTAGGAGCTGCACTCCTTTACCTGGGCCTGGGTGCAATCAGCTACTACTTCATATTCGACCACAATCTTATGAAACACCCACATTTTTTAGAGGTATAATTCCTGCATTTGTTTCTTATGATTGGTGTAGTTAGAATTGTCTTTCTTGGATAGTAAATACTCTATCTCTAATATGAAAATGAAATCATGTAAACACAAAATCAGTCAGATTTATCAGTGGTAAAATAATCAGTTCCCAGCAGTGGCATAAGGTAGTTACTATGGGCCCCAGTGCACGCTATTATGACGGGCCCTAGTGCACACTAGTTACTAGTTATAAAGCACACACACACACGCACTCACACACACACCACTAGGCATATATATATGCCTAGTGGCATATATATATTACCAACGTGTTGGATTTTACAGTCCAATGAGTCACTTAGGCTGTTGTATTGGGAAAGTAGAGAGGTCAAAGACAAAGCTTTCAGAACCATGGACAGCGCTCTGACACAGGGTAACAGACAGTCATTCAAATCAACAAGTCAATTAATCAACCAACTATAGTTGGAATGTTTACATAACCATAGTTGTTAGGAAGGTATGTAGCTTAGGTAAAAAAAACAAACCAAAAAAAAAACAAAAAAAACAAGTTGCTAGATAACTAGCCTATAAACTACTGTAAATATGTGTTGCTGACTAGAACTAAATTTATTTTTACCGGTTGCTTGTTGCTGTCAGCTTTACAGAATGGAGATGCGTTCGTTAGCTGATCTCAGTGATTGAAATGTCAGGAGAAATCATTGCTGACGATGTAAACTTTCAAAGAAGGAGCAATCAAAACATGCACTGATGTGTCATTACTTCAATTCAAAATCCTCTATTGCACACCTGTTATGTTGTGGTGTAAATCATTTGTGCAGTATTTTGAGTACAGTAAAGAAGTAATTTGTTCAAGGTTGCTTTCCTAATCATGCAATAATTGGCGGAGGGAAAATGGACTGTTAATCAGAATGTGTGTGTGTGTTAGAGAGAGAGAGAGAGAGAGAGAGCTTTTATCTAGCTTCCTGTTAAAATCTTTTTAGTCGCTTATAAGGTTTAGTTATTGGACATAGTGGACAGTGCAGAAAAAAACTGTTGTAGTACTGCTGTGGACTTGTAGTTCGTAAACAACAGGACCTGGACATGCTGCCGTAACATTATTCTCCCCATAGTCTACCTATAATAGATTGCTACAGACTATTTTACAAGAAAAAAAACAGACAGATAATCACGACGGAGATGAGTTTACCTTTTCGAGGGTATATATAGCAAATGGCACCATTTTTCATTTAATGAGAGTGAGTTCTTCTTCAGGCACAGGTGTATTTATGAGGGGGCAATCTGAATCACTCACAAGGGCTCGTTCACATTGTTGGAGGGCCCGCTCTCTCTATGGGCCCCTACACCCCACGGGCCCTAGTGCACTGTCTGTATTTATGCCATTGGTTCCCAGTGAAAAACAACACATATATTAACCTTGTCTGTTAATTTCTGTTGAAATTGTGAAGTTCAATGTTTAAGAGCTGCGGACCTCAAACACAGCTGCCAGGTTGTGCAGAACACCATCTTAAATTCACTCCATATAATGTCTTTATTTTAATTCCTGATTTATGTATCTGTCTTGCAGAATCAGGTGCAGAGGGAGATCAAATATGCGATGACCTCCCTACCATGGATCAGCATTCCCACAGTGGCCTTATTTTTCGCTGAGGTCAGGGGATACAGCAAACTTTATGATAATGTCAACGAATCTCCCTTTGGTAAGGGAATATTTTCATCAGCACTCTGTTTTTCTGTAATCCTGCACATGCCTTCTGTATTTACACATGATACATTGTGTAAATAAGACAGCTTCAGAGTTACTGTAAGGTTTATTTTTTTACTTTGACAGAGCTAGGCTAATGACTCCTGTAGACTTCAAGTCTTTATGCTAAGCTAACACAGATGTACAGATGTGAAAATGGTATTGAACATCTTGTCTCAGTCTGGATAAGGGTCAGAAAAAGGGTATTTTGCCCAAAAGGTTGGAATATTCCTTTAAACTTTATACAAAAAAAATGTATTCTGAATGTACGTAGCACACGGAAGATACTGACAAGTTCAGCGTGTTGGTTCATTGAGAATAGCTATCAGACACACCCTTTATGTTTGCAGGTTGGCCTGGCGTGTTTCTCAGTATGATTTCCTTCCTGCTTTTTACTGACATGTGTATCTATTGGATCCATCGGTTCCTACATCACAAGCTTATTTACAAGGTGAGCACAATTGCGGTTCCTTATTTCAACTCTTTGGTTTTCTGGGTAATTAAAAGTACAGGTTACATGCATCATTTTAACATTATTAAATCAATGCTGCATTAATTTTGACACATTATTACAGTATAATTTCCATAAACTAGACCATCAACAATATGACTGACAGCCTCTACCCTGCATTTTAAATTGTGAGCCACTAGGTCAGTTTTGGTCGAAAATCTACTATATTGCTTTATGGCACACATCAGGAAGAGGGCACTGTGGTTCAGGCACAAGCAGAGCAGTATGTGCTATGCCCTCTACACAGTGAACCACCAGGGCACCCCAGAAAAGAAAACCTTTTACCTAAAAAAAAAAAAAGAAAAAAGAAAAAACAACATTTGGTAGGAAGCAACAAGGTTTATTGGAAATGTAGTCTTAATTTTGAGAAACACCAGTACTAATGATACCACAGGTGTGAAATAGAGGCTACCAATTGTCTTGACCACAGTGTCATTTGTTTACAATAATTATACCAAGGTATCTAAAATAAATAAATAAATTTGACATTATTGTATTGCTGTTTAAAATTGCTATACATAGCACCTCTAATTTGAGGAATTAGAGAAAGCAAGAACTTGGAAGTGCATGGTTAGAAAATGTTTGCTGACTATGTCCGTGTCTTCTCTCCATCAGCTGTTTCACAAACCACACCACGTATGGAAGATCCCCACTCCCTTTGCCAGTCATGCTTTTCACCCTGTGGACGGTTTCCTGCAGGGACTCCCATACCACATCTACCCTTTCCTCTTCCCCCTCCACAAGGTCCTCTACTTGGCCCTGTATGTTTTTGTTAACATCTGGACCATCTCCATCCATGATGGTGACTACAGGGTTCCTGGCCCTCTGATCGAAGTGGTCAACGGCTCAGCACATCACACCGACCACCACCTCTTCTTTGACTACAATTATGGCCAGTACTTTACCTTATGGGACCGCCTGGGAGGCTCCTACAGGCACCCTTCCGCACTGATGGGGAAGGGTCCCCATGATCTAATCCGGAAACTTGCGGCAGAGGGGAAGCTAAGCAAAGACAGGGTTAAGGCCAAAGGGCAAATGAATGGGCATGCTAATGGTGAAACCACAAGTAAAGAGGAGTAGCTGTAGGTGAAACGGGAGAATGAGCCAGGTTGATTGCCATTTTGTATTTTAAGAGCTCTCTTTTATACATAATGAATTGAACAAGCGGTGAGTAAAGACAATACACTGCATCCATGCACACTACTTGCCAAACATCACCAGTGTGATATGTGATTGCTAGGGGATAAGGTGTATGGAAGATAGTCCCCAGATTGACATTCTTGGAGAGAATGCTTGGGATTGCTATATGTTCTCCGACGTACCAATCACATACCCTATACCCACAGAAAATATTCACATCTGTCACAATTGTGGTTTGATTTTGCCTGCTGCTGGTGTTCCCTTGCTGCTAGAAAACCAATGCTTGTAATTGAAGCAGGGAGTGATGAAGTGACTCTATTTGTAGACTGCACAAAGAGTTTAGAGAAAAAGCCTCTCTCAAAGCAACAAAATCCTGAGTCAAGAGACAGACATCAAGAGGCAATCTCTGGAGCTACTGCACTGACAATGAATTAGACTGACTGAATGAGAGTGCTAGACTTTCTGATAGCAGTACACTGAAATAAATATGCTGGTGTTAAAGCTCAAGGGTGTGATGAGTCTACAAAGCTGTTTTTCCATGCATTGTCAGTGAAGCAGCTAGAAGAGAAAGTTGCAGGTGTTTTGATTCCATGGTTTCAAGTTCTGGGAGGGATTCTCATATTCACAAATATTAAGTTCTATAAGATCATTAGAATAGTATACAGTATACAAATGTGATAGCAGTGTATTTTCAGTCATAGCTGGGGCTCATTCAACTGCATTATACTAATTAAACACTTTTTCTCTAGACACCATACAGTAATTACTGGGAATGTATAGTACAAAATGTATTGATGAAAGAGTAAATTTTGTGGAAGCATGTTTAGGCCTCCATGGTGTCTTCATGTCTTCTTTCCTGGTCTTAGCAATTGCTTCATTACTTCCTCCTATAGTTACTGTAGTTCTTAATTTGTTAGAAATGCAGAGTACAAGTATTTTTGTCCCATGGGTGATTTGATACTGACTTGATGTTGGTCAATTTAAGAGGATCTTTTTAGCCAGACTAAAGATATACTTTTTGTAGATAAACAACAATAATAAAACAAAAACATACAATGGGCTCACAAGTATTTTTGCTGAGAAATTTTTTGATGTGCTCTGAAATTAAAATTTATATGAAATGAACTAACTTGACTCAATATGGTGGATTTGTCTGTTTTAACTAACCTACAGTAGCATCCACAAGTCTGTGTCTACTACTAAGAACTGAGTGTTTTCATCATTTACCAAAAATTCATACATTTTTTATGACCTCAGTTAATACTTTTTATTCAAGAGACAAACAGATTTCAGGCGTGGTGGGAATAGATATCTACTGCGGCCTCAGAAATCTCCAAGGGAGGAAGAGGTGTTTGAGAGAGGGTGCTCAGGAACTCTGCACTGACCAATATTTCCTAAGAAGTCAGTTGGATGAAGTCCAGTGGCAGGTGACAAACCAATGTTCACACAGTATCAGCCTCTCTGTCACTGAGGATAGCACTGAAACTCAAAGGGAAAGGAGCACCCAGCCAAGGCAGGAGAAGGTTAGTCAGTAAAAACCTAGAGTTAGATGGCCTCGGGCTACAGAATACAGGGAATGGGAAGTTATTAATTCAAACTTAGCAGGGATTCTAGGTAAAAAAAAATAAAAATAAAAAAATAGCAGAGAAGAAGCTAGAGAAGCTGGGGGACATTATTTATGATTATGGGGTACAAAGGATTGTTTTTTATGAGAAAAGGAACATGGTAGTGGTAGACTTATTGAAGGAAGGAGGCAGCTTAGGAGGGAGTAGAGGAAGGCTAGCAAAAGCAAGAAATAGGGCATTAATGTCCCTCAAACAGAACTGAAGGATTGTTTCTTAAGTGCTATACAACAGCAACTGGACTTGAGGTTCTAGAGGTTCTAGAAGATGTTTCGCCGCTCATCCAAAAGGCTTCTTCAGTTCTGAGGAAGAACTAAAGAAGAAGAACTGATGAACCCTTTTGGATCATAGGCCAAATGTTTTCTAGATCCTCAAGCAAGTCCAGTTGCCTTTAGTAGTACTTAAGAAGTACCATGACCTGGATGAATGAGAATCTTCACAGACAACTGAGGATTGGTTAGTAACTTAAGAATGAACAAGCCAGGATAGCATTTTATAAAGATCCAAAAAAAAAAAAAAAAACTGTTAAGGGCCTATTTGTTGAGGATAAAAATGGCAGTCTGAGAGCAACAATGCAGGAGCTGGAAGACCACTAAGAAAAGGTACTTACAGATAGGGAGAAGAGTAGGGAGTTGAGGCTGCTGCCAGATACACCACCCATTGGGCCAATAGACCATGAAATGTTAGTCCGCCAAAGTGGAGTGAGGAGCAAACTGTGGGCATGCAAGGGCTTTATGAGCCCCAAGGCCTAGTGATGTAGCTTGCCGAGTATATAATAATACACTGGATGTTTTGAGATTTTTATGGAAGCTAATGAAGATAGCTTGGAAGAATCAATTTGTTCCTAGATCATGACATAGAGAAGGAGGTATTCTAAACCTAAAAGAGAGCAACTTTACAGAGATAAATTAGTTTAGGCCTATTTGTCCTCAGAACAGAATAGGCTAATTGACACAACAGTACAAAAGGCCAGAGTACCAATATTGTGCGAAGATTTAGCCATTTTCACGCCAGGGCTCGCTTGCCACATGCAAATGTTCCACCAAAACCCCCCAACACTATTTTGCAAGGGCATCCTGGACTTAGCGCCACCCAAGACAACTGTGATTGGTTTAAGAAATACAAATAAGCCAGAGCATTTTTCCCCTGTAGCAGAATGATAATGAGTTGAGCCAGACCTTTGTCCAGCTAAAACAAAGTGTGGAGATAAGTCTGGCTATGCAAGACTAGTACCACATAAACTATTGTGGGACACTTTGGATTCCAAGTAGCAGGAATAATCTTATTAGAGCATACTTGGTTGTGCTTCACAACACCAGAGTTTACCACAGTATGGCAGCTTGAGATAGGAATTATGGCAGGGTGCACAATTTCCTCCTTAGCATTTACAGTTGCAGTGAAGGTAATCATTGGGCCTTCTAAGTGGGTGGTAGGTGGGAAAAGCAGCAGGAAAGATTGTGCCTACCACCCATTAGAGCATATATGGATTACACTACCATAACAATTACAGCACCTTGTACAAAAAGGCTGCTGAGTAAATTGAATGATAACCTAAATTGGGCTAGGATGACAGATAAATCTCATAAGTCAAGGAGTACATCAATTGTTAAGGGGGAGCTAGTGGGTAAAAGGTTTTACATAGGTGGGAAAGCAATTCCAACAGTTCTAGAAAAGCCCGTCAAAAGCCTAGCAAGGTGTTATGGCTAAAATCTGAATGATAAGCCACAGGTTCAGGAAATAAGGCATCAGCTTCTTACACTGCACTGCAGATACAGAGAGATCAATTTTGCCAGGCAAACAAAAGTTTTTGTGTTTTTGTGGTACTCACAGTATCATGAGAGTGCAGTCGAAGAGGCTCATGAAAGTAAATGCTCAGGTATTGAGATCTAGCAGCTGAGGTGGAGCAGCAAAGTTGGAAAACCAGAGTCCAGCATGTGGAAGCTGGTTGTAAATGAGGTGTAGGCAGATCATCATTAGCTCTGTTAGCTGAATTAGGCATCCATAAAATGAGCTTAAAGAGCAACTTTTAGGTTAGCATCCTGTATTAATTAATGTGCAGGAAAAATATATGCTAATGTGATTTAATGGGTAAACTTTTTTAAATTAAAGTAAATTTCAGTCTAAACCCATTTTTTAAATCCAGCTGCTCCCCTGCCTCAATAAGAGAAACTGGAGCATGACGTCACATAAGGGAGACAGACAGGTGTCAAGTGCACAGTGAAAGATGGAAAACAGAGATGAGTGACAACTTTGAAATCAATGAGGAGGAAAACCCTATTAATACAAGATATGATGGACGACAGCCATATAATTTTAAGTCTGCTGGGTGTCCAAATGACCTGGGACAAGAAAGGAGAAGAAATGATGGACCACAGAGAGAAATTGAGTTGTGGTGTGAGGAGATCAGTGGCGAGTTGGACAGAGTTCTTGGTGAGGGAATAATAACGTTACCTACTTCTCTAACCACATTTTTTACTAGTTAGCATCGTTTGTCTTATTAATAAGTAGCATTGAGTAACTAGTAGTATCTAGCATTGAGTAAACTAATAACTAATTATCTTTAGCCATAGGCCCGTGACATGGGTGTAACCATGTTGGCGATTTGTTAGCAAAATTACCAAAATGCAAAAAACAAGGGGGGTATCCCCCTTGTTTTAGAGATGGGTTGTTTCGTTGAATATATCAGTCTAATTTGCCTGACTCTTTGATCCTTTAATGATATCTGACTGAGGTTTGTGCAAGTTAGAATCGATGGCTCCGACCATGGCTCTGGAATGTCAGTAGCTAACTGTGCTGTGTGTTGATAAATTCATGGCTCTATAACATTATGTGATGCTGAAGTAACACACAGATTTGTAATTGCGCCTTTTCTCTTAGTCCCACCCTTCTTGTCAGTTTCCTCTTGGATCTAAAATATTCTCTAAACTATAAATACTCAGTTCTATAGAATATATAGTAGCCTATATACTCTAGTGTCGCCTTCAGGATCAAAGTGACAAATAGCACCGTGTAGTCGCAGAAGAGCCAAAGAATCACACACTGCTGCTTATTCCTATAATATTGCTATATAATATTGCTATTAATTAATTAATAGCAATTAATTATTAATTAATTAATTAATTATTAATTATTATTAGTATTTCTATGATCATTCAGTTGTGTCTGTGCTGCTGAAAATACACACCCAAACCGAGCCACCTCTGTAACAAAATATTTGAGGGAGACATGACTACAGATCTAGTTCTCACTATAGATGTTTGGGAGTGGAGCAGGTAATCTGACTGAGGAAATTAACCTGCACTGATTGCGCTGTGCTCAGCTGCTACACAATTCCAGGCAAAGTTTTAAATACTTGCAAAACTACTGTTATGAAAAATAAGCATCATTAAAATGCTTAATGTCCTCATCCAGTAAAAGAATAGGCCTACACAAAATACGTATGTAGCCTATAGCAGTTCTATCAAATGGAAATAATAATCGCATCGGTCTGTGGCTATTTTAAGGTCCAGTTGTACTAGACCTGAGACTTCACAAAGGTTTTCCAGAGACCTGATCCCTTTTACTTTGAAGAATGGTGTCTTTTTTTCTGAGGTCTGAGGATATCTGAAAATGTACACTGTTTTGCACCAAAACGTTCACTAACTCGGTCGTTTTAGGACCATAGCCCTACATTATCAAATCCAGATATATTTCAAATATGTTGTTCACACAAATAAGCTTCATGGACTTTTATCGGTAGAAAAAAATATAAATTAAATCCAGCTGAGTCTTGGTACTCAGGTCTGTGTATTTTCTCCAGAAACGATGATGGGAGCAGCCGCTGCGTTAGTCTTGCTTCCTTCTCTGGCCTCCAGTGCTCAACCACTAGGTGAACAACTTGGCGCCCCCTAATGGTAGATTGAAACACTATTGAAAATGTGATAATACATTTCCAGTTTGCAATCACACATCTGCAAATCTCAGTCCACACATTTGCAGATAATAGCACATATTCGCAGATTCCAACACACATTTGCAGATCTGTTTATTTCAGAACCCATCACACATTTGCAGATCTCAGTACATATATGCAGATCTTATGCATTTACAATAATAACATCCTGGTTTTATTGCCATATAAATGTCTGCCAAAAAAATCTGTGCAGCTCCAGTCCTCATTAACTTCCCATCACTTATCAAAATACAATACAAAATACAACAGTCTTTGCATGGAACAAAGACTGAGACAAATTAGCTTTGTGAGCAAGAGTCCTTCAAAAATGAGAATTTGCCTGGAACAGATGACAAACTGAGGCAGAGGTGAACAGCATAAAATAATTCTGGCCCGCACTTGAGTCATTGAGGTATGAAATAACTAAGGAGATAAACAACATTATGGATAACTCTAAGAGGTATTGCTGGTGGTGTGCAGGCAGATGAGGTATGGGATGGGCACAGTGCTTGCACATTTGGCACTGTGCGTTCTACAGCTAGAGCACGCTTTCAGGTTTGGGATATCCAAACAGCTCGAAGTCCGGCTCGAAAAGCTTGTACAGATTTCTCCTGATGTCCATGGGAATCTGTGAAAACCAATCACTTTCCCAGGTGGTATCGGTGAGGTGGCGGTTCCCGATGGGGACGCGAAAAAGGTGATCCATTCCCAGAAGCTTCAGCAGCTCCTCTGAGTCTGTTTCCAGGTTTTCCAGTCGTCCGATGAAGTCGTAATGGACCTGGCACGGATGGCACAGTCGGTACACCTGCAACACACAAGTGCACTGTTATAATTGCTATAATTGCACATATGTGTGTGTGCATGTATTATATTCTGCATCTGTCCTGTGTAAGTGCAGTGTTTTCTGTGTATTCATTTAGCAGTGATGCACCACCACAGCAAGTAATTTATCCTAGATTTCTAGTCATTCAATATTCGTTGTTACTAAATATATTCCCTTTCCACAGATGATGCTGTTGCTTTAAGAAGATATAGGGGAAACACTGAAAGGGACCGTGACTTTAGGCCTATTTAGACCTAAGCAGTTTAATAATTGAACTGTTTACATTTTCTAATCATGAATAATGAGGTAATTTTCATCGCACCATCGTTTCAGTTTAAATAAAAGTTTTGCTACGTTTTGTCAGGGCTGAACGTGAACCTAGCTTGACTACAATCCTCCAATGACTGACTTGCTGATAGCCTAAAACAGGCTATCAGCAAGCAATGGCATCTCACTACATAGACAGATGCCATTGGCCCTCTGAATTGGGGTGTAGAGCAGCCAATACTACACTGAAATGACAGAAAAGGTCTTGTTTCGTAGCCGGCACTTTAAAGAAATCAAAAATAACCCATTCCACTATTTCGGAAGTAACACGCTGTATTTCTCAACAGGAGAAATTATATCTTTATCTGTACGATGAAGTTAGTTGAAATTAAGAGAGTACTTTGTATGACAGTATTTCCAACTTGGATTACTCTTATGAAGTTACATTGCATTTTTTTTAATCAATGGGCAAAAGGAATATAAATTATTCAGGAGTGGTTTTATGACCGGACTTCTTGACTGCTTTGAAGGTACGGAGTCACCATCTGTTTTATTAGCACAGCCTGACAGCTTGACGCTCATTATATTTGCACAATGTGCTGATTTATTGAATACAGGAGAGTTTAACAGACCAATACATGTGGTGCATTTTAATATTTCTGTTAGGTTTCACAATGTAAATAGCTCATTGCCACAGAATTAGGTCAAGGGGTGCGCTGACGAACCGGTGGACTCTTACAGTGATGCAAGTAATGAGATTTTTTATAAGGAGACTAACTGTGATGTGGTTACTGAAAATGAAAATGTAATCCCTTACATTACTGCGTTGCCAGGAAAAGTAATCTAATGACAGTAATGCGTTACTCCCAACACTTTTCACATGTGCAAATGACCATAACACAGCACCAGGGGTTCACAGGTGTTGAGCAGAAGTAGTTAATCCACTGTTACCTTCAGGCAGGTGTGTGTGTGTGTGTGTGTGTGTGTGTGTGTGCGTGTGTGTTGGTACATTCACATTCATCTCAGATCACTGCCCTAATGGTTCCAGATGCTGCACTTGCAGCAAGTCAAAGGAGATCACCATGTGCTGGTGTGTGATCTCATGCAGT
>OMKZ01027300.1:31358-41892 GCA_900302535.1 Neoniphon sammara
ATATCTCTTTTTAAAAAACAGGAAGCTCATAGTACAGTCAAACGTCTTCATTAAAAAAGATGGCTGTAACCAATGCTTCTCTATCAGGTTGTAATGATCATAATTTGCACATCCACAAATCCATTCTCCTGGTAACATCTGTGTTGGAAGTTGTACTCCCACAGGTTTTTCCCTGCACTGCAGTGAGCCACTGTAGTTAATGCAAGCAAGATGACTGTTTTCACATCTGACTCTACTGCGAGATTCTTGCTGAAATGAAGATATATATCATGTTTTTTGAAAATTTATGTTCCTCAATACTGAAGAGGTGGAGTTGCACTCTGCATGATTAAAAATGATGCTAGAGATTTTAATGAGGTTTGGGTTAACAACAAAATGCAAATCTTCCCTTTAAGGGACAAAACTGTTATAATGAATCTTGGTGTGCAGTGGGCATATTCACCTGCGTATGGGACTACAGATCTCCGAGGGGAATGATTTCTTCGTTGATAAAAAACTCAATGGTCTCCTCCTCCCAGTCGTCCACATTACTGTCCAGCTCATCGGTGTCCACTCCTGAAAGACACAAACAAAAGTCAGTGACTTAAACCAGGTACGGGTGAAGTGTCACAAGCTTTGCTGGTAACAAGCAACAGGTCCTACCTCCTCTAAGCTCAAGGCGGAGGCTCCTCTGTTCCTGGTAGGTCTGCACCGCCATCTCCCTGTAACGACGATACTCCTCCATCATGGCCCTGCGCTTGTCCACCAGCTCCTACTCACACACACACACACACACACACACAAAAACATAATTATATCATGAAACCAACAGGATCTTCATATAATAAGAGGGATGTTTGGGTTTGTAAACAAGTAGTCTGTATGTTTTTATTCACTGAAATATGTAAAAAGATAAACCAAGGGGAATTAATACATGAAGATCCTTTTTGAAATCTTATTCATCACAGATGTTCTGCTACTGGAAAAAGCCAACTGGGATTTTGTAATTTTCCCTCAAGGACACACAGCTTGTTGGACTCACAATTACAATTAATTTCTAGTTAGGTCATTTGGCATAAAGGAAGTCATAATTGAAAACATGCCTAAGCAAACATACATTCACTGGATGCAACCCTTTCCTGAAAACTTACAAACTGCATTAGACTTTGACAGTTTTAAGAGCAAGGCTGCCAACCACCTCCACTAACTCAGATAAGATGTAGCTCTGAACAGCCTGGAACAGTCTGAGGTGCAACAGAAACAGAACGGGTCTAACCTTGGAAGCCTTGGACTGGCTCAGACGATCCTTCTGCTCAAAGATCTTGGAGTACTTTTTAAGATCCTTTTTGATCATCTGCAAGAGACAGAGTGAGATTTATGAGGTCACACAGTCTAACCCGTTATCAATCAAATCATTGCTACAGTATCAAACCTGTGTTACATAAACAGCCATGATGCTGTAGCTGTGGGCCTCAGATCAGAGTTACAATCAGGACCACACACACACACACACACACACACACACACGGACATAAAATGGTACCTTGATCTGCTCTGCGCTGAGCAAGGTGGCGGGTCGGGGTCTCCAGAGAAGCTGACAGAAACGGTCTTTGTTGTTCTTCTGAAGGAGACGACCCTGGAAGGTCCACAGCCAGTAGGCATTGTCCACCTACACACACACACACACAAAAACCAAATGGGGAAGAGGACATGGGAGTGGGAAGACACAGGTTCACTTTAT
Source organism: Neoniphon sammara (assembly GCA_900302535.1). Taxonomy (NCBI): domain Eukaryota; kingdom Metazoa; phylum Chordata; class Actinopteri; order Holocentriformes; family Holocentridae; genus Neoniphon; species Neoniphon sammara. The sequence continues at coordinate 33,079 of OMKZ01027300.1, forward strand.
GGTTTTTCCACAAATTGTCAGTTTGAATGAAGCCTGCCAAGAATGACAAAAACAAGCATTATTGGCTGTTATTAGAACGTGGCAGTGTGTACCTTGTGACTCCACCAGGAGACGGAGGTGACAACATAGCGACCGGTTGGGTCCCATTCCACATCAGAGGCCATGTAGTGCTCTGCTATGTTCATCATGGTGCAGTCTGACGTGTCCACAAAGGCAAGAGCCCCATTCATACTTTAAACCCAAACCCAGAGAAAAGAGAGTTACTATAATATAGTGAGCCAAAGATCAGAATTAGAAGCAGCTGTCAGAAAAGTTCTGCTTGTCTCTCTCTCACACACACGTTAACTGACCTCCTGAGTCCAGCCAGCACCATAAACTGTCCCTGGGGGCTCCAGAAGATGCTGTTGGCCTGCTGTTTGTCAAACATCTCTGTAGAGGACACGGCACCACATTCAGTGAAGGTTTAACAGGTGTCTTATACTGATGCAACACTGTCTCACTAAGTCTGTGTGTGTGTGTGTGTGTGTGTGTGTGTGTGATTACTCACTTATGAGCTCGATCTTGCCGTTGTTTTTGACATGATAGAAGGAGGCGTTGATCCTGGGAGATTCTCCATGCAACACAGCAAACTTGCTGCCGTTGGGCTCCCATGCAAACGCTATGATGCTTTCTGGAGAATAAAAACCATAACAACCAATGGCAGGTTTAATCTCTGGGAAACAACCAGAATTACTGTGTGTACGTGTGTGAAAACATGCATATGGACATACCTTTCATCTCAACCACGTCAACAGGAACCTGTTTCTCTCTCATTCGGAAGATTTCAAAGTTGGTGACCACGCCCTGATGGAGACAGACATGGGAGACAAAACTCAGTTTCTGTTGTTGTTTTTTTTATTGTTTTAAGAAGTCATGTCTCCCTTGCTTCCCCCTTCCCTCTCTCTCTCCCATACCTGTGTTCCCTTGGGTGTCCTGTCCACTTTAACACAGAGGTAGTCTCCGTTCCTCTGCCAGTGCAGTTTGCAGTCAACAACATTGAACAAGTTGCGGACCCTGATCTCCTGACGGGAAGGCAACTGCATCAGAGTCACTCTGGCTGGGATGTCTTTGTCCTCAGGCACCCAGAACGCTATGATGTTGTCACCAGGAGACCATGAGAAGTCCCTGCATGCAGACACACACACACGTGAGGCTTCATACAGAATATGGTTAACAGAATAGAAACCTTCACAGCCATTATTAAGGATAGACTTACTTGATTCCACTAATCTTCAGACTCTTCTTGTCAAGCAGGCCCATAGACTAAAGGGGAGGAAGCATGGTTTTAGTCTCAACATAACAAAATACATAAATAAAAGTATGTTTTTTTTTTAATAAGTTGTCTTACTGGAGTCTCATAGATGCTCAATGTGTCCTGAGTCATCCTGGCAAAGAACTTCCCATCATGGCTCCATCTGAGTACAAATGCATAATGTTACAACAAATCGATATATTATGGAAGCAGCAAACATTAAAACAATGTAACTGTATTGATCACATATTGATCTGAAGACACAAGAGACAAGAAGATTTAAGAGGAAAGAGAGTGCACTGTACTGACTTGAAGATGGGCCAGTGTGCAGAGCTCTCGCAGTGGAAGCCTCTCTTCTTCTGTCCGGTCAGAATGTCCCAGATGATGATGGCCTGCGGGTCCTCCTTGGTGTCCATCAGTGGACTGAAGGTCACAACATACCTGGAAGCCAACACAACCACACATGAAGCTGCAGACAGCTGAAACGATAATTTGACAGCGTCTATCTTGAAGAAATAAAAGCAGTGGAAGAAATAAAAAGTGAATGTACATGCAACATCATTAGCTCTACATGACCTACACCTACATGCACGCCTTGATAACATATTGTCCCACCTTCATTCCACTACTCTCATGAATACACTCTGGACACAAAGCCAGTCCTGCAGGTCCTCTTCCCGACCCATGTGCCCCCAGACACACCTGGCAAAGATCTGCCCTCTACTCAGTGCAGTTCTGTAGTTCGCATATGAATTCTTGAGTTATGGTCAAAAATGTGTTTTGTGTGATCACAGTGACCTTTGACTAACAAATTCTGATCAGTTCATCCTCGAATCCAAGTGGAAGTTTGTGCCAAATTATAAGAAATTACCTGCAGGCAATCCTGTGATATGACGCTCTATCCTTTCACAAGAATGGGACAAAATTCAGGTCACAGCAACTCAGACCTTTGACCACCAAAATCTAATCCAGTTTGTCATTGAGTCCAAGTGGACATCTGTGCCAAATTTGAAGAAATTCCCTTCATGCGTTCCCTCCCTGCTTCATGAGATGTCGTGTTCATGAGATTGAGACATAGAACCCAAAAACATGCCTCGACACCCGCAACAGCCAAGGCCAGAGGCATAATAAAAAACAAATGTTGGCTTGTGTGTCTGTATGGCTTATATTGGAGATGTAAACAGCGCTGAAAGAAGATTCCATCATTTTGTTGCTGAAAGTTTTACTTTTTTTCCCCTCACATAGCAGGATGCCCCCAGCAATTTAAGATTCACATTATTAGTTTTTACTTTGTCAATAATATAGTGTAAGACTTACTGGCTACTACAACAAGAGGGAGTGTGGGCAAGATAAGTGCACGTGCATGTGTACCCTACTGCCTTTGCCTGATTTTCTTTATTCATTTACTTATTTATTTTCACAGGGATGGAGCACATTAATCAATATTTCTCCAAATGCACCATTTGGCTAATTTCCAACTGTAGTCCCTGGGCAGATTTTTAAATGCCAGCTAAAGATTTTGAATCAGACTGCTACTGACTCAGCAACACTTCCAGTAAAGCACATTATTATATAGCTAATAGTCTACCAAGTGTCTAGCGATGCTGCTAATCAGTAATGTTGATTACCTCTCGCATGGTGAGAAGTCGATGAGGGACACACCCTGGTGGCTGAACCTCTGAATCTGTTTGAACTTCTCACCACCCCACAATGCAATGCCACGCTGGTGGAAGGTGGCCAGGTAGGTGCCTTTAGGAGACCAGCGCACATACGTCTCTGTCCAGCGCTGCGAAAAGACAGTAGACAGAAACACACAGTAAGAATAAAAGCCAACTAACTTTAGAAAGAGACTATGTTTAATATAAACTGTCTCTCTGCATTTCAGATGGCAGACTGAAGTCCTCACCGCTCTCTCCTCGACTGTGATTGGCTCCTTGGCGTCATTGGAGAAAATGGCAGTCCTCTCTCCCGATTCGTAAATCACACTGTACTGGTCACGGCAGTCTGGGTCCTCAATCCAGTGGCGCATATTACCCTGGACAGACAGGTGACAGAGACACTCAGTTAATGGAGTCTGCACTATCATGCATTTGTTAAATAACTGAGAATCTTGTGGGAGTTAAACTGAGACTGCTTAGCTTATCAGTCCAAGCTAATCGGTCAAGAGAGAATAATAAAGCCGTATTTTAACAGATTATGTAGTATCCATGTTGGAAACACTCACAAAGTCCTTGAAAGGCTGCTTCTCTGGAGTTTCCCACTCATCACTGATGTTCATGTACCTGGGGAAATAAATTCACAAAATAAGCTAAAATGTCTTACACATCTCTGTAATCAAACTCATCACCTCTCTCATCAAACATCCCAAACTTACTTGTCAAAGTCGGTGAAGACGTTGACCCTGAATGTGTGCTGTTTGTCAAGCTTGTACCCATCAGCGTTCTTGACTGCCTCCAGAGCCTGGGTGGGAGCAGCATACTCCAGGAAGATGTACCTATATGGAAAACAGGACTGTTATTTACCTAAAAATCGACAGGTGATGTAGTATACAGATACAACAGTGTAGGGAAGCACAGCCGCATGATGACATGGTCTTACCCTTTGGTCATGCCATCAGCCTCAGGGTAGAACTCATTGGTGATCTTGCCAAACTTGGAGAAAATCTTGTGTATGACATTCTTCAGTTTTTCCAGACGCTCCGGGCCTACCTGGGGGACGTTGTCCACCACCACCACTGAGTCTATACCGTCAGCCTCCTGGGGCTTCTCCCTCAGGATGTCACCCAGGAGCTCTGAGGAGGGGAGGAGGGGGAGAAGGGAGGGCAGCAGTGGTCACTTGTCTGATGTGTTTTCATGAAGCACAGACTCTGAAATCATTATGCATGAGATCACTGACCTCATTTCATAAGATTCTGCTCTAAGGAACACAAGAAAATTTCTAACAGCTGTGCCTCCATACAACATTACATAACTTTATGATGCTGGTGTGGGGAAATTAAACTACTGCCTCTTTTGGTGGGGAACCCCTGGAAGTCCCGAATGCAAACAGTGGATGTCAATGCTTTAGTCCCCTATCATCCTACAGGAGATGATGATGTCAGAAATTAAGTGCCAGTTTGTTATCTGACAACTCCAGAACTGAGAGGGCAGTCCTCCCAAAACCTGGGGTTGGGGCAACACTGATGCTTTGACTAGTTTGGAAGGTTAAAGATAACAGCTGCTTCGTGCAAGCCGTGGACCGTTAGCTCACAGTCCTGCTCCATTATTTGATTTCTAAGGACAAAAACGTTTGGTATTAGTCAGCTCACGGTTGCGCCATTTGCAGACAAAAAAAAACAGAAAGCGACAGGACCACAGTGAATGGCTGTCTGTGGTCGGGGTGAGGCTTCAGTCGAAGTGAAAAATTGTGTAATGTTAAATGTCAGATTGCTGTTGGGGATACATTTAGGAAGTGTTAGCAATTACATACAAAACTAGAGAACATTAACTAACGCCGGCTTGCAGTTTTTCAAACTGGGGATCCTGCCAGGCAACTGACAAGCTAGTTAGCTTCGTCGCCGCTATAGTACCGCCGGGTTAGCGCTGGCTCCGTTAGCATAGCTAGCAACAGGCCGGAAAGCCGGCGTCTTTCCTGGTAACACTCACCCTCATCGTCGACGTCGTCCACAAAGTCCTCCGGGTCGCTGAACGAAGGCTCCTCTTCTTCATACTCGGGGTCGTCAGCCATATCCACTGTATCTTGCATTTAACACGACTTAGAGACGATTTTGCCACTGCAAAGGAGCTAGTCCAAATTTTTTAGGAGGCTGGCGGTCACGGCCGGTGCGGCACCATGTGCGAATACGTGAAAATGGACGAAGAGAAGGAAACGTCAAACCGGAATTTGCGCGCATTCCCCGGCAGCGCTGCGACGAGGTACAAGTTGTAAAACATGGCGACCGCCTGCATGCTGGAAGAGTACGTGATGTAGTCTATCCATGTGGTGACAAATCGATGAAAAATTGCAGTTATCATTTTTTTATGACCCTCCACTTGTCCACGGGAAGAAGGAAACCACGCACCGGTAATCTGAAACGATTTCCCGCGAGACGGAAATTTAGCAAAACTACAAAGTAAAAACAACAAAATTTATTATAGCTAACATTTTGTCTTCTAACGTGATGCCACAGAACTGGGCTCTTTCATTTTACCAGCTATGTGAGTCGGTTGTTAGTTGTTTTCAGTATAACTAGAAATAAAATTGGGTTCTAAAGCATAACGGTTGACTTAGCATTGCAGTCAGTGTAAATTCTATAGGTTTATTAAGACACATTTATCAGCACCATGGACAGGGAGTGTGTGGGGCTGCTACCCCGTGTGTGTGAGGTCTTGGCGGACTCGGGGAAGTCTCTGCCTGATGACACAAGCTTGGAGAAACTGCTGGACTGGTTCACAGGGCTCACCAAGGCTGGTTAGTAGTACTGCACCTGATGGAAGAATATGGTCATCTTTCACCCTTCCTGCTCTCTGATTTTTTCCTTCCTCTCCCTCTTTCTTTCTTTGCATATTAGTCCTTTTCATTGTAGGTAGTATGGTGCTGTAGTTCTCAGTGTATGCTGGGATATGCTCCTGCTGCCTACCTAGAAAAGGTTGAGTGTCCAGAGAAACTGAATGATATGAAAACAACTGCTGATAAGATATGATAATCTCTGCCACTGTTTCTACCTTTTCCTTGGGTCAAGGAGGATCACTGCTGGAGGCCTGCCCATGTCTGCCTGAATTCATATCCACTGTCATTTACAATACCGATGCAGACCCCAGTGTCCTCTCCTTCACTCTTAAACTCGCTGGCTTAATGGCTGCCACTGAGGACAGCTTTAAAATGTTGCAGGTAGGACTCACAACACCTATTTGGAACAGGTCAACAACACCTCAATTTGTTATTTCACTAAGTTGTTGTTGTCACTATATATTCTAAAACCAACCAACATTGTCTGTGATTAGTTGGACACTGAGCAGAGTGAAACTTTAGTGTTGTCCCACCTGTAGGAGTGCTCCATCCTCAGCCCAGTGTATGACATTCAACACTGGCAAGAAGCAGGGCTCTGGGAGGATCCCTGCATACGGATTGGCTGGATCCAAGGATTAAGGAGCATGCTGCAGCACCCGATGGCTCTCCAGTTCCTTGTTGAAACAGGTGGCCCCTCTTGCACTGCTTACGCACTATTCTACAGTATTATGAGATGAGTGGCAGTGACTCTAACCCTAGCCCTCCTCATATATTGTACATTAAATAAGCCAATTAGATAAGAAGGAAGCAGGTAGTATTGAGAAATAAAACAAAGTGTCCTGTTTGGATTACATTTAATAGTTAAGACTTCATGAGTGTAATTCTTGCACACATAACACATCATTGTCTTTACTCTTTCCCCAGACCTCACCAAACCCCTCCTTCAACTCCAGACAGACGCAAGTCTATTTGTTGCCTCAGCTGCCAATCAGCTGCTTGCCCACATCCTCATCTTCTTTCAGCCAGTGCCGTCTGAAGGCTGTAACGGCATGGAAAAGAAAAAGGAGAGCGAAAGGACACATGCTTGCATCAAAGCATCCATTGCTATGGATACAGACATAGAACATCTGGCTGTCACCATGAAAACCAGTCCTGAGTACATATCTGTCACCATGGCGATCTCAGAGTACCTCAATGTGTCACTGGTTCCCAAGGAAAATGCACAGCTCCATCAGAGCCTCCAGAGCCTCAAACTGCTGGCCCTGCTGCTGGCCCAGGCTAGACCTCCTCTGCGGGACACGCTGCTCAAGAAAGTCTCAGGCTCTTTGGACGCTCTGGTGAAAGCAGGCCACAGTCAGCTAACACTGCCTTTAATGGACGTCCTGTTGGCTGCATACAGGTACATAGGTTGACTATCACATATAAAACAGTGCAACATACCTGCTGCTGCATATACATTATGAGAGGTGTGTCCAATCACATGCCAGTGAGGTTCAAGTTCAGATTTTTTCTCCAACCAAAGACTGCACCAGGTGGTTTCACCGATTAGTTCCTTCTCTATTGCTGAAGGTTAATTAATCTGTGAAATCATCTGGTTAAAGCAAAACTGATCTTTGATAGAGTGTTGGGTTACATACTTACCCAGAAATGATATGAGTCCACATGGTGGTGAGATATCCTCATTGGTTGCTCCATGCTCTTCTGGGCTGCTAATTCAGAATACTGTATTTATATCTCTCCATTCATTTCCATAGCATGGCAGAACAGGTGCCAAAGTAACACTTTTAACACATAAATGAATGTAAGCAAAGCAGATTATGGCAGTATAAAAATCAAAATGTCCTGGTACCAATTTATTTTTATGTGAAAGTAATATCAAGTTGTTAGCAGAAGCTACCTGCCGGATCTGCTTTCCAATTCAAATGGGAAAATAACAAGAAATGTTCAGTTTCCTCAAAAAATAGGTACCATGACTTGTTGCTTTGTATTTTGGCATTATCGGGTTTGTTCATGTTTTTTAATGTGCTATAAGTGTTATTTTGGGACCTATTTTGCCGCACTATGGAGGTGAACGGAGAGAGATATAAATACAGTATTCTGGTTTAGCAGCTCAGAGGAGCATGAAAAATGTGTTCAGTCTTTAAAGTCTCTCCATATCTATCTTCAGTCACTGCAAGAGTGATGAACACGTCCCAAACCAGACAGTCAGCTGCCTTCTATCATCCATGCTGGATACCAACAAACCCTCTGACCTCATTCAGGCTGCAGCAGCTGTTCTCCGCAGAGGCCACCAGTAAGCATCCGTGCTGACAGCAGGACTTCACGCTGTTATTGAACCATTCACAGAACATGAGTTCACTCTGAGCCTTACAGGCTGCTTTTATAGATGCTCTGCTTACTGTCAGCAGTACTTCAGCAAACTGTTCATGTGCACAGTCCTGTCAAATGCTCAAAGGGGTGTTGTTTTCTTCTTTGTGTTTCTGTCTAGTGACATCATGCATGCAGCCAAAGCTGTAGGAATACTATTGCTGCCCCTTGACATCATCAGTGGACAGACTCTACTGAGCACACACACAGCTGGTAACACACACAAACACAGAATTCACATGTTTTTCTCCAGCAACAAGCTTCTTCAAAAATGTTTTTCTTGTGTTTAGCGTCTTTGTGACTGACTTGTTTCCTGTTCCAGCAGCAGAGGAACAGCGCTCTTCAATGGAAGAACTGCTGAAGAGTAAAACCTCCTGTATCTCCATGCTCTGTGTCAGTCTGCTCAACACACCACAGATCACACTCATGGTGAGACAGGAGGGGCAGTGGAGAGGATACACACTGTATTTATGTATGGAAACAGTCTAACATTGCTCTCTCTTTCTCTCAGTCTCCTGACCTCCTCCCCTGTCCTCCAGTTTTAGTCATCACTGCAGTTTTGTCATTGCTAAGGATCTGCAGTGGCCACGCCCCCACCTCATCCACTGGCTCTAGTAAGGCATGCAGGAATGTCATTGGCTGTGGCAAGGTTCAGAAATGTGGCCTAG
>OMKZ01027304.1:0-13086 GCA_900302535.1 Neoniphon sammara
GCTGGCTACTGTTTGTTTACAGACCGACGCTACCTGACTGGGCTCTGTTTAGGTGGACAAAGAGCCACGGCGACCTCTGACCCCATCCTCTGCAACACGGCAGAAAACGCAGCTGTGAAATGGACAGACTCTTTCTTAAAGTCACACACACTGCAAGAAATCTCCATCTTCCAATGCTAAACAACTTGTTTCCATAATTTTCTTGATCCTAGTGGGCTGATCTGCCTTATTCCTTATTCTTTCAACAGATTTATACCAATAAAATGAAGCAAGTGAAACTGCATTGGAAACAAGTGGGATTAGTTCATCAGACTGAGATTTTTAACTTAAGAAAAACAGGATTTAAGACTGGATATGAGACTAAGTGACCTGGTGAAATGGAGGTTTTTCGCGCACACTAGAGGTTGAAGTGGGTTTGTGAGATCAGCTGCGGGTGACAGGTTAAAGAAGGACACTGGTGGTTTCTGACACCGGGGGAGTGAAGCCCATCCACTGTCACCAGTTACTCTTCTTTTTGCCCATCAGCAGTGACATTTCGCACCAGACCGCAGCATCGACCAGCAGATAATCTCCGTCGTCATCATGGCCATCACCGACTTCCTCGCAGCCTCGGATATCACTTCAGCTATTAATGCTTGTAAAGGTGAGGAGGGAGATCAGGTTTGGGTGTGTGATCAAAAATATATTCAAGTAGTTTTCTTGTCCTGGAGCTTGAGGCCTTGTTACTTGATTCATGTCCATTTTGATTTGATTTCAAAAGATAGGTTGTCTAGATTTAATGAATATACTAAAGCAGTTATTTCTTAGTTGGGTGTCATCAAACTTTATCTGTCCTTTCACTTTCAGCGAAAGATTCCTTTAGCCCAAAGATGTTTTTTAAGACGGTGGGTTTGTCCAAGAAATCTCCGACAGAGATTGAGAGGGTCTTCAAGATCTTGGATCAGGACAAAAGTGGCTACATAGAACAGGATGAGTTACAGTTGAGTCTTACATGCAAAGATTATATCATTATTATTATTATATATGTCCGTGAAAACCTGAGATTTCTCTTTAATGTCAGGATTATTCGTCTCCTTATTTGTTGAATAAATTTGTTCATATTTTATGTTCCAAGCTGCATTTCACCACACAGTCTGATGTCGTCCATAGCTGAATGACACAGTACTTTTGCACTATATTGACAACAGGATTGTATTTCAGTACGAAATACAATTCGTGTTGCACAATTGTCCTTGGACAGATTTCATGTGTTCTTTTCATTCCCATATTGTTTGTGGGTTTGATGTGTTTGATTTTTCTGCCTGTGGTGCATCTTCCTCGCTCTCCTTCAGGCTGTTCCTGCAGAATTTCTCCAAGGGAGCGAGGCCTCTCACTGCGGCTGAGACCAGAGCTTTCCTCCTGGCAGGAGACTCAGACGGCGACGGAAAGATCGGCTGGGAAGGTACAGTCAGGTCTAGATGCACTTCAGAAGACAGGATTTGGCCATTTGTTTTTAAAAGATCTGGGTCTGGGCCTTTTTCTTCTAGTTTCTGCCCCTGTTTCTTTCTCCGTGCCTGTGTCTGTTACTTCACCATAGAGCTGTGTACAACCCAACAAACAATTGAGCCTAAAAGCTCCAAAAGATGTCCCTCAAAGCACTAACACTCATGCTTCAATGAGATCTGCCTTCATCCAATTTTCAGATTATCTTTGACCTGAAACGTCAGTATATTTCATTATTAAAGATGTTAATTTAACTGAGATATTTTGCAAGTAGGAAGTTCAAGAACCGGCAGTCAGTAAGCAAGAAAGTGTATCAGATGGGCAACTGCAACCTAAATGTTGTGGGGTAACAGTTCAATCTAAGCTATTTAAAGAGACGTGTGAATGTGTGAATGTTACTGTGTTGAAAGGGCGTGCTTTAATCAGTTAGGAGTGCAGTGAGTTTCCCCATTCCGCATTGGGTTGGATTGGACTGCACTCCCTGCAGCCTCAACAGTTTGCAGCTCTACAGTGAAGTGAAGAAATGTGGATTAAAATCAATCTGCAAAATGACAAAAACTAGCTTTTAAATAAGTGGAATTATCCTTTAAATATGCCCATTAATGATTTGGGCCTGGCGGCTGCACTCAGCACTCAGAGATATCTTCAACCCTCAGCTGTCTTTCATTTGGTTGCCAGGCAACTGCACTGCAGCCACAACAGTCACTTCATGAAAGTGTCACTGCCAGAGATGCACACTTCAGTATTTTAAGTGGCACATGCAGTTGCTGGATTAAATTACCAAATGATTTTACTAGATTAGACCACCTGCGTGACCTGTATGGAGTTAGAAGAATAAAATCTCTGTCTGGGTTGCAAAAATATTCAAAATGTATTTGCACCTTGTTTATCTGTTTGTTTGTGTCCTCTCTTTTTCAGAGTTTTCTGCGTTGGTCAAGTCTTCATAAAGCGTGCATGGTCTCTAGATGATTTGTTGCATGATGAAGTCAAGGTGGACTCTGGTTTATGTTACATGGACTCAATAAGCATCTTCTGGGATAAATTTGTGTGTAGAGCAATAAGATATAATGTAGCTTGAAGGGAAAATACAATGTTGTGAGCTAATTCAAATAAACAGACCATGCATTAACCCTTGCCTGGCTGCCTGAGTGTCTTTCCCAAATGGAAAAGTTTATAAATAAATGTGTTTCTGTCTGTAAAATAGAAAAGTATCCATGTTACAAGCTCCAGTGTGATTATCTATCTAAGTGCACATAGTCGAGAGAAGGTCGGTTCAAGAGAGGAACGGATTACTTCCAAGAGCCTCCACTTACTGTAGATCGGCCACACCATCAGTCATTTTCTTTGCAGGATGTCGTATTGAGTGTTGTGACAGGTCAAGCCTGCTGAGAGGTCAGAAGGCTTCGGTTTCTAGCAACTTCAACTGTCAGAGCCAAGGCTTTTCTATTCTGATACCACAGTTTAAGACATTTGATAAGGTAGCCCAAACGTGGCATTAAATTCTATGATTATACTTAGAAAACAATAAAATCCGTCCTCTCCTTTGAACGACTGCATGTTTAGCCATCTGTTCAAAGTTTAGCCGATTGTTTAGAGCCATAAAACAAAAGAAATTCAGACCAGACTCCAGAAAGATAAAAGGTCAGCACAGATATCCTTTTTGACATTGCAAACCATGTGACCATGTGAACCTTATATCCATTTGCTGTAACTGGTTTGACGCCCAATTACCAGCTAAGTGTCACATATTTCATATAAGAGGAGTCGGCTTACAGAAGAAATGCAATGCAGTCATTTTGCAGCTTACACACAGCCACTGAGCAGCAACAAGTTTAGACTGAAGAAAAAAAATGCCCCTCTTGTGTTTCACACAAGCTCTGCATCCCTCGGTGGAAAGGATAAAAATAGCCCAATTTGACAACTAGACACATTTTTTTTTCCAAAAACTATTGCTACCCCAAGTGGTGTGTGTTACATCTTGAAGGACAAGGCTGCAGGGTATAAAATGCAGAGGAGAGGGCTGCTTGCCTCATCTGGCTTTCAAGTGGGATACGGCAACACTGCTTCTTGCAAAGGTGAGTTTCATCCCGGCTGCATCCATCCTTCTTGTTGGACAAATGAAGAAAAAAAAAAGAAAGAAAAGAAAAAAAAAAAAAGAAAAACCGTTCCATACAGGGAATCAGCTTATCTTAAGGTGGCCAAGGCTTTTCTCCCACTGTCACGGAGTACACTTACTGGGGAAATTTTACTGTTTGGAGTTAAAAACCTGCATTGGAACTACAAAAGTAACTTCAACATTTTTTTACTTCAACTTAACACTGATCAAGCCTTCATAGGTCCAAACCTGGAAGGAAGCTCACCATGGAATTGCAAGACCTTCATCTTCCTGCATTTAAATCTGTAGGCTTGCAGATTGTTGATAATAAAGAGGAGAAAGTCAGAGGTTACAGAGCATAAGGCTGTGCTTCCAAATTTGCAAGAGCAATTTCAGTGTTTGAAATTGCATTTCACTGAAACACTGAATCGATGAGAAATTTTGTTTTGATGCAAGAAGCTTTTTGAGAAAAATTCTTTGTGTGTGCTGATGATTTTGGGTGGAATGACGTATGCAGTATCAACATCTTTTGATGGGGATATCTCTCATTTAGTTTGGTATGGTTAAAAGCTCAAATGTCAATGTAAATGTTCTTTTTTCTCCTGTAGAATAACATAAAATGGCTTTTGCTGGAATTCTCAACGATGCTGATATTGCTGCAGCCATCAAGGCTTGTCAAGGTGTGTCAGTATCACTTTCTCTCTGCAACCTCTAGTCCACACCTCACAATATAGTGAGGCTGTGACGTTCTTTATCATTTGAATTTCCATCCCATTTTGCATTCGTTGTGGTCAAAGTCACAGGCCTCTGACTTTGCTGTCTCTTCATTTTGGAGTCGCCACAGGGTTGATAGTCTCCACATATAAAATATACACTTTCATTAAAGTTTAGTTTTCTAATGTTGATGCAAATGTGTAAAAATAATGAATGCACATCAGTGAGTAAATTAAATCAATGTGTAAATCAATGCATTTGTGTGGGGTTGCAGCTGTAAATTGATTTGAATGAGGTGAGAAGTGCCTGCAGTACAATTCACCTCTCTGCTTTGTCTCACTGATCTCTCTCTCTCTCTCTCTCTCTCTCTCTCTCTCTTTCTCTCTCTCTCACACACACATACACACAGCACCTGACTCCTTCAGCTACAAGGATTTCTTCGCCAAGGTGGGCCTTAAATCAAAGTCCAATGACGACCTTACGAAGGCCTTCTATGTGATTGACCAGGACAAGAGTGGCTTCATTGAGGAGGAGGAGCTCAAGTATGGATGATAAACTTTAAACGTCATTTTCAATTGGATTTAACATTTTCCTGCAGGCTTTTGAAGGAATGTTTGTTGAAATGTCAAAAATTTAGCTCCATTTTTGGGTCATGACTTTGCATTGAAAGAAAATATGGAGTAACAGACTTAAGGCCAAAAGCGAGGAGGTCCTTAACAGTTGAAGCCTAGTCCTCTTGCTAAACAAAATCTGAAAAAAGAAGCCATTACCATTTCTTTTCCTTAATCTTTCAATTCAAGAGTGATAGTTAGCTATCTTGCTCTCTCAAAAGCTATTTCTTTGGCTCCAACTACTGAGATCCCCGACTATATCTGATCGCCACAGCATCAGCTATAACGGATGCTTATAATAAACGAATAAACTCAACCAAGAAGATTATTTTCAAGAAATGTTTGCCTATGAAGAACTCCAGTCGGTGGGCGGATTGGGCAGTTGTCAGGTGTGAATGTGTGGAAACGTATAACAGTGCAGCAGGGCGTTGCTGGAGGAGAGCATTCAGCTCAGTTGACTTTGGCTGGATAAATAAAAGCTAAAAGAAAAATAGCAGCACTGCAATCAGCCAGTTCTTGAAGAAGAATTGTACCTTTTCACCTTTCTGTCGTTCCTCAGGCTGTTTCTGCAGAACTTCTCCGCCGGTGCCAGAGTCCTATCAGACGCAGAGACCAAAGCCTTCCTGAAGGCCGGAGACGCTGATGGAGACGGTGCTATTGGAGTCGATGGTAACTAATCATGTCACTGATTTCATCACTGACTTTACTGAGCTCAATGACTGTGTGATTTTGTTTTAAAACAATTATAGCTTTATCCATATTAAACTGCAAAGTGTTGCAATTAATTGTAATTTAGGTTATGTTACAAAGGATGACGCAGCATCTTTGAGCAGTCGGACAACTGCAGACAATCAAATGTGTTTACAGGAATACTCCAACGTTTTTGGCAAAATGCCCTTTTTCCAATTTACCCAGACTGAGACAAGATGTTCGATACCATTTTCACCTCTGTATGTCCACTGGTTCGGTAGCATTTCATGTTAGCTTAGCATAAAGACTTGAAGTCTAGAGGAGTCATTAGCCTAGCTCTGTCAAAGTGTCAAATACACATGATACATTGTGTAAATAAGACAGCCTTGGAGTTGCTGTGAGGTTGATTTTTTCACTTTGACCGAGCTAGGCTAATGACCCCTGTAGACTTCAAGTCTTTATGCTAGGCTAAAACAAAATTTTTTTCCCCAAACATATTTGGGTATTCCTTTAATACAGTGCATTGATATGGATTAAAATTGTGAATGAAATGGCCATAAAGTAACAGTATGATGACAATACTGCCCAGTGATAGCCAGTTAAGCCTTGTTTCCATGGTCGGGCGGAAGGAACGGTTACCATGGCTGCACTGCACCTTCCTGTGCTGCTGTGGTCTCATGTGAACAATTACAGTTTCTCTTTCCATCTGTCCTGCTACTCAAATTAGGATTAAAAAACTCGGGTTTAATTTCCACTAGGGATGGAGTGGACATGTACCCCCAGTTTTCAAACTTGCCATTTGGTCTCTGCCCCCTCCCCTAACTGAAAAGCCCTGTAATACCATATAGCCTTACAACAGTAAAGAGACAGTGGAACTTTGTATCTTTCTCCACTTTCAGGTTTAGAACAGTAACAGCTGTCCTCAGCTGTTAATCTAACACGTGAGTTTAAAAATGCAACCAAGCCGAATGCTGACATCAGCCCACATTAACACATGTAGGCATATCATATTTCAGCTAGCTGGTTGGTCTATCCTGAGTCAAAAGGTATGTAAAAATGCAGAGAATTAGTTTTAAATAGCGAGACATTTTCTTGGGGAGGACCCTCCACTATTCCCTCATATGTAATTCTGTTGGATGATGAAATGGAGGATCTAAAGCTGTATGTATATATAAGCATGTGTCAGTTATTTCAGGATACCGTTCTTCAGCAAAGAATGAACGAAAAGATTGGTTGGGGTGGTTGACCCCAATGTGGATCCTCAAAAGTGAATTAAATGTGAAACCAGTCAGTGAACACCTCCATCACTAAGCCGTCCCACCGTTTCATGCCAAACCGCCCAGGTGGAAACACCATCAGAGCGGTTGCTCTCCAAGGCTCCGTTACTCTAAGAGGCTTCAGTTTCTACGAAAGTCAGATTTAATGTAATTTAATTATCATACTGACATACCGACAAATTTTTATCTCCTCTCCCTTATCTCCACAGAATTTGTTGCCCTCGTCAAAGCATAATCTCTGCTGCTGAAGATGGCCTGAGTCTGGCAAACATATCTTTTTTATATTCATTTTATTTATGAATGTCACAGACCTGCTGTACTGTAACTCCCTTATGACACAAGAGCGTGTGTATCGTCTGTGTTTTTAATTCATCTGCACTTTCTGGAAATTAAATAAACTCCCATTTGGATTAGAAACAAAATGATTTGTATTGCATTTTCCAGCAGTGGACGTTGTCTAATTAATAGTGGGTGTCATCTATAGCAGAATTCACCGGATCAATACCAGTCAGCCTCCAGCTTTTTTGGCATCCCCACTTTGGCACGATACACCCAAGAGGTCTTTGATGGTGTGAATTGCACATGATGGTGGAAACAGATATTTTTTGGCATAGCTTGGCAATGCAGACTGTCAGATCGATGGTCAGCGCTGGCAAAGAGACAGGAGGCTCGGTGAGAACAGTGACGGGAGGACTTGGCTTCTGGCAGGGCTACAGTGCCGCTGGTCTGAGGATGCCTTGCACTTGCATCATGTTCCAGAGAGCCAGCAGAGGAGCCTCGAGATGGGATACGGTTTCTGTGCCAGCACAATCGCAGGAGTTTTTGTCAATGAGGCAAATTTATTTGCAAGCTTCTCTCAAATTGCATGCAAGTGCCGGGAAGAGGATGGTGACAGGAAATATGGGTCACTTCTAAATCTGCTGCTGCAAGAAGGGAAAAAGCAAAGACAGAATTAAGAGAGCACTCTCAGAGGGTGAATTTAGATAAATTTATTCACAGTTTAATCTTAAATTTGATCACAAACAAGCAGGTGCAATTTAAAAATATAATTTATATTTCAAAATCTATTTTTCCCACATTAGTGATGTCTTACAATGTAATCTTACAACCTAACATAGGGTTATGTTAGGTCAAAATGTTTACCACCATGAAACATTTCACATAGCCTCTTCTTTAAAACATGGAAAATTTAGATTAAGGTAAAGATTTCACAAATTTATTGAAAACTTGCATACAGTTCTGGATGTCACGATGGGGAAGTGCTCTTCACTGTCTTGAATTACCTCACAGCTTGGCTTGATAGCTTTCATCCCTGGTCTGACATGTTTGTAATATAAGCCTGATATTGAAGAAGGGCAGGAATAGTTACAGTATCCTTAACGGTGTCGTTTGAGGTGAGAGACCTCAGTTGACCACCCGAGCCAAAGATTTAGCTTTACACAGCTTTCAGCGGTAAGAGTTAGCGTGAAGAAGCAGCTTCATGTGGTGAAATGGAAAATGAACTGTGCTCCTTGCTGACAGTGTCTTCTTTCTTTTTGTTGAGAAAAACACCACACATACACCTGAGGCTGTGAGGGGGAGTCACAAAACAGACAAGACATTCAGAATGAAAACAGGCACATTTTATATTACACTCAGTCTGCAGTTATATTTAATAGGTATTATTCTAGCCTACACGTTTAAAAAACAATTTATTCAGACAGTTAAATTTTATTATTATTTATTATTAATTATTAACTTTATTTCACAGTGGTCACTGGAGTATTCAATACTGCCACCTGCTGCAGAACAGCCACATCGTACATGTAAAACAGCAAGCCTGTCTTGAGAGCAAATATGGACATGGAAAGACCCTGAGACTGATTCCTCAGCTGATTTCATTGTTTTGTGTAGCATGAGAACTCCGTTTCATTACGCAGCCACAAGGCACGGTCCAGAGTTATATATGTGCATGATGATGATGCTGATGATGACAACTTTCAGTGTTTCCTGAGATAGCATCACAAATAGTTTGATAGCCAGAACAAGAAAAGATCTGAATGGGTGTAAAGAGAGGTGAGCGGTCCAAAAATAAAACCTGGCTGACAATCCTCAATTACATGTAGGTGACGATTGATTTACTATCAAATTAAATAATTTCAATTAGAGCCTCGTGGTCGCCCAAACAGGCCCTGAACCCTTTACTATTAACCCTTAAGTTACCATAGCGATAAAATCTTGTAAAAACTGCTAAACTGCGTGAAATGCAACAGATGTGTTTCCGTTTCTTGGTCATTACGATACACACGCTATACTTTATTACAAATTGCAATATGAAAAGCCCCTTCTTTCTTTACTTTTCCCCTTCCTGATAACAATAGCCTACCAATGCCTCTGTTAATCAATCACAGCGGGTCTTCTCCGACACTGGAATGCGCGCAAGCTCATTGCATTTTACGCGTGCCAATTACGCACAAGTTCATTCTGATCAAAACTGTTCATTTGAATGACCGCACGAACCTGCACTTAATTACAGCCTTTACATTGTGAAAATATACTCTTAGTATTTACTTCGCTACACTGGCAGTAATAATTACATTAGGTTTATTGAGCGTCAACGCTTGCAGTGTGACTGTTATGCTCATCTTCGATTGATAATAAATCCATATTTGATGTAATATCTTTGATGTAATATCAAAACAGCGTGATCAATCCGACAATTTGCAATTACTTTGATATATAACGTAAAAGTTTACCTTGCTGTTCCATCCGTGGTGCTGTGCGCAGTTTTGCTCTGTGCAAAACTGCTGGGCCAGAGAATATGTTTCACCCAAATCAGCAGCGTATATTATTAGCCCAATGCAATATCAAGCACTTTTGCATACAAGGCCTACAAGTACCATTTAAGCATCTTCATTTATGTACATATAAATAGAACAGCTCTGACTACTGGACACATTTTTCAACTGGCTGCTTTGCATGCGGTGTCTATTACATATGCCTCATATTTCGGGTGAGTGAAGGTATATAAGCTTGAGAGCATCGACAGGGAGCTTACTGCAGTGACCAGACCCATCTTAGCGAATCCGATCTCGTCTTAGAGATAAATCTAAGGTGAGTTCCACTGAAGAGCTGCAAATCTTTTGCAGCTTTGCTACCCAAGGCAGTGAAAGTTTCAGGGGTTCAACTTCACGCAGTGGGACACAAAACGAGGAAAAGGCCCCACAGGGCCAGATTCTGAAAATAAGGAGCTCAGAGTTTTACTGTGGACTAACCAAGGAACTAAATGGAAAAATCTATCCACCAACCAACCACAACTGCAAAGGATACTTTGCCTTGGAGGGCTTGGTTTTTGGAAAAATTGGACTACCCTTTCTGATCATTTGAGCCTTGCCACTGAGAGGAATACTGACAGAGAGGGACTGTGATATAAATTGCATGGCTTTATGAAGATTATATGCAGGCCTTTAACTGTCATTTGCCAACTTTGAATTATGTATTGTGAAGTACAATGAGAAAAGGTGATGCAGATTCATGCATGAAGAAAAAAAAGCTTCAGCAGTTTATTGTAACACATTATTAAGTGCGATGCTTCTTGCTGATTTGCAACAGCTGAACTGATGACTTGTCCTCTCCTCTCCTCCCCTCAGTTAAAAATGGCTTTCGCCGGTGTCCTGAATGATGCTGACATCACTGCAGCCCTTGCAGCTTGCCAAGGTAAACCCCGTATGGATGAAAACGAACCTGCACACACTAGTTTGCCATTACAAATTAATAGGTGACTTACATACATGAACAGAGCCTTGATGGCACACATGCATGACCACATCTACTTCATCAGACCTGCTTAGCAAGGCAAAGACCTGAATCCTTAGGTTCCTCATTTGCACTTGGCTGCGTTGCTGCAGGATTCAGTTGCTAATGCAGAATCACATAACCAAATTACAGTGACATCCAAAGAAGAGCTCCCCCACCTTGCATCTACTTTGCATTTAACTTTTCAAGATTTCCTTTTCAAAAATCTTCTTGTGGGAGGAGCAATGGTGAAGCAGTAGTGCGGCAAGCATGTAACATCTGACTTCTGCAGTTGCTCCACTATGCATCCACACTGAGATGAGAATATTTTGCAGGGATGAGTGATTCAATTTTGCATTAATATGAATACAAAAAAACATTCCTGCTTGTGTTATTTGCAGGAAAAAGTTATTTATATTTGTATCAGTATGCTTTGCAATATGTTATTTTCTGTCTAATGCTTCATTTTTAAGGACTATATAAATAAATCTGACTTGGCATATTTGGCAAAGCAACATGAAGGATTATATTTAAAGTAGACACTGGTGATGAACAGTAACTACTGGCAAGCCTTGCAAACAATGGCACAGTGGGATTATACACACTTCACATGTGACATGTGATGTCTGACTTTCTCTTTCCCTCTCTCTCTCTCTCTCTCTCTCTCACCACAGCTGCTGATAGCTTCAATCACAAGGATTTCTTCGCTAAGGTCGGCCTGACCTCCAAGTCCGCCGATGAAGTCAAGAAGGCCTTCGCCATCATTGACCAGGACAAGAGCGGCTTCATTGAGGAGGACGAACTGAAGTAGGCACCCCGTCTTAGATTTCACCCTGAGTCAACATGAGAAGAGCTTCTCAGAGGCTTTGTGGTGCAGAGATCATCTTTTAGGGTTTGGCCTGCAGTCGATTCAGAGTGATGTCAGTGCTTCTAAAGCAACTGAGAAGCCTGGCTGCCGCTGTTCTCCGTGGGAGTAACTCTATGCCAGCTCTCTCCTCTGGTGTCTCATGTTATAGGCTGACATGGAACAGAGAGAGGAGAGGAGAACAAAGCAGAACAAAATAGAACAGAACAGAATTGAAAAAATGAATGCAGCCATTGATATTTTTTTATGTCCAATCAATTGCATCATTGCCACCATATTGCCGTTGCCATGTGAAAACTTTGCAGCTCCAGTTTTGCAAAACTTCACCTGAAGGCTCTATGATTTGAGAAAATTGAACGACAGTTGTGCTTATGAAACCTTTTCACTATTAAAAAAACAAACAAACAAAAAAAAAACATCAGGTAAAATTAAAAATGTCTGGTCCTCAAGCCAAAAACTGATTTCTTAGATCCTGTTAAAGCTGACATTTTGGAGATACAAAGTTTTCACCTTATAGCACTGATACATAAACAGTTCTGTTTGAAAATGAAGATCATGACGCCCAGCATTATTCCTCCCTGATCCTCCTGCGCAGGCTGTTCCTGCAGAACTTCTCTGCCAGTGCCAGGGCTCTGACTGACGCTGAGACCAAGACCTTCCTCAAAGCCGGAGACTCTGACGGTGACGGCAAGATCGGAGCTGAAGGTGCGGGGATCTTTTTTGTTTGTTTGGATCAGGGACACATTCACATTAACATGCAGTTTTTTAGATGTTCATATCCAATTCTTCCATTTTTTCATCTCTATTCTTGACATTGATATACCATTTTCTTCGTTTGATCTCTTTCAGAGTTCGCAGCCATGATCAAGGGATAAATTACAAACTGACCAACACCTTACTTAACTACTCTGAAGGAACAACTTGAGCCGAGACACCCCTCCTCTCTTCTCCTCCCCCTCTTTCTCTTTCTCTCTCTCCTCAACTCCTCACACCACTTTTATACACGTGACCTTTCACCCCAACCACAAACAAAACTGCTCCCTCTCTCTGGCCATGCTCACCCCTCCTGTTCACGATGAATGTACCTAACTAAGTGTATAGTGTGGTTGACTTGTGTCTCTCTCTCTCTATCTCCTGTCGTTTTACTATGTGAGTTTTACTTACTGTCAGATCAATGATGATGCACTTTTACGGGAAACGGACGGATGATGAGAAAAGAATAAAGGTTCTTTTTCAATAAGACATGTCTGACCCTGGTCGTCAATAATGAATCAAGAATCGATTTGTGAGTTGTAACTGGTGAATCGTTTTTTGCAATATCTTGATAAAAACCCCTTTAACTACTGATACAGATGACAACAAAGGTGCAACACACTAAAAAAAACTTTAAACAGATTTTAAGACATGGATGCAATATCAAATTACAATATATTCCCTAGTTCTTTCACTTTGTAAATCCTGCTGAAAATCCCAACAGTCACAAATCTGTGACACAATAAACAGGGGCAGCAATATTCAACCAGCTGCAGGAATGTGATGCTAGATGCATAAAAACATAGGATTTACCCAGTTAATCCA
>OMKZ01027304.1:16429-39634 GCA_900302535.1 Neoniphon sammara
GCCTTAAAAACAAACAGAGACATGAAAAAAAACAAACAAACACCTGGACAAAAGCCACAGGCTGTTTTAATCTCTGCAATTCCCAACCTGGCAACCTCAATGTCCAACCCTAACCCCATTCTTTTGCTGCTCCTGGTTCTGTTTGTGTGTGTGTGTGTGTGTGTGTGTGTGTGTGTGTGTGTGTGTGTGTGTGTGTTATTTCCCAGCCCCTGACTCGTTCCAGTACAAGAAGTTTTTCCAGTTGTGTGGTCTGTCCTCGAAGTCGGCCCAGGAGGTGAGAGATGTCTTCCGGATCCTCGATGAGGACAACAGCGGTTACATCGAGGAGGCCGAGCTCAAGTATGTTAAACAGCCAGACAGTTCAAATCTTTAACGGCCCTCACTAAGACACGATAAACCCCAAAACATTATTCATTTCCATGATATATTCTGCATTATCTTCTAGCTGATTCTACTTGCTTGATCGTTCTGCATGCACAGGCATGCACTAGAAACAAAAACCTAGAAGTTTCCATTTTGCAACATACCCACGCTCTACTTTTACTGTCTGCAACCATTTTTAAGGAGCATTATTTGTAATGTGTTGCAAAGCTTAATATTTGTGTGTGTGTGTGTGCTTTTGTTTTTATTTGTGTGTGGGGCAGAGAGAGATGTAGTACAACAGGATCGCACCACTATATTAATGGGATGGCACCATTAAGCCGTCTCCTGCAGTAATAATCCACTATGGGCCAAGTGTCACGACTGTATTTGTGTTATATAATTCAACTTTATGTAATTTGTGAATAGAGCTAAGGTCAAAGGTGACTCAAGCCGTGCAATTTAGGAATTGGCATTGTCTGCGCGCCGTTGTTTGTGTTTGTATGTCGGTAAAATTCACATGGACTTTAATCTGTGTTTTTGTGTGTGTGTGTGTGTGTGTGTGTGTGTGTGTGTGTGTGTGCAGGTACTTCCTGCAGCGGTTCAAGCCTGGTGCACGGACACTGACTGATGCAGAAGCTAAGACCTTCATCTCAGCAGCTGATGATGACAACGATGGCAGGATTGGAGCAGAGGGTCAGTGTGTGAACGTCCCAGGGTGGAGCTTATGGCCTACAGATATTAATTTGATCTATAATATAAGACATCAGTGACCTACAGCTGTTTTCTAGTGGCAGGGACAATCTCATTGGCTGAGTTCAATCTTAGTGGGCGGAGCCAAAGAACCACAGTTGTACTGGCACAGCAGCATTTGAATGAAGTCCAGTGAAAAAGGTGAAGAAGTAGCAAATATTTGAAGTATGGCACTCTTGCTACTGAGTAAAAAAAATATTCTAACCATAATTAAGTCATATAGATTTGCTCAGTGGTTTTAAAGTTGCTCACCAAAGTTCAACTAAACCAAAGGGAATTTATTTGTACCTCTAAAGAAAGGTTGGCCCAGGCAGCTGCCAAGTTTGAATACATTTGGCTTTGCTGGGAAAGAGTAAGCGTTAGGTTTACTCACCATTCTGTAGATAAATAAAATTTAAAAATACTCTAATACCATTTAATTACAGTCTGCCAGTTGGTTATCTCACACTCTGAAGCCAAGAGCATTACTTTTGTATAATTAAAACTATAATCTGCTTGAATTTTGACAGCCACTTGGCTGCAAAGGGCAAGATAAGACAGAGGCACGCAGGTTAGAGTAAATGGCAGTAATGGCAAATAAATGGCAAGATGTCATATATAAAATATATTTGAAATGTAAGACTACGCAGCACTGTTTTGTGGTATCTCTAGCTGACATATGTTACGGGACAGCACACATTATGTCTCTTCAAACCTCAGTAATTTACAGTTAAACACAAAACATTTCTCTCACTACGAAGAGCTTTTCTGCCATATTTTGTGTATTGTGTGATCTTCTTGTGCGCAGGATTATGCTCTTTAAGGATGTAATCTGGCCGGTAATAAACAGATGTACGGCTTGTAATGCCTTGGTCTGGTCAGTGATGTCAGAGGACTTTAGTCCCAGATGTTTAGGGTCGGTTACACTGGGAAATCCATCATCGCAAAACAAATTCCACCAGTGTTATTTCCATGATACTGTGACCTCTCAGTTTAGATCTGTGAGTGTGAACAGTTTGTTCCTGAAGCTAAAGGATGCTAATCAGCGGTGTCAACACCATGCACTGCCTCCACTGAAAAGTTAACACAGGACTCACAATGAGGACATGGTGACAGATTCGCCTCATGTGCTCATTGAAAACATCATTTTAATGTAAGATCCCAAAGTAGCAAACAAACACAGACAGTCAGCAGTTAAGATCTGCATTAGCATTGCTCTTAAACAAACACATCCACAGGACTTGGCCTTGACCTTGTGGTTATTAAATTCTCAGTGCATTAATATATGGAAGCACAATAAAAGGACAATCACTGCTACATGTTACTGCTGTTTTGCAGCTTTTTTTTTTTTTTTTTTTTTACAGGAGACTTTTTGGTTTTGGTTTTGTTTTCTGAAAGGAAAGGAAAGAGAAAAGAAGAATGTAAGGCTGGCTTCACACAATCCAACTATCATGCAGTTATGTGCAGTTTGCAAGTAAATTTTTTACTGTTGCCATGTCAACAAACCCATATGGAACTTTCAAATGATGATGTAAATCAAATTTATTGTTTTCATTGAATGGTTCGCCTGGAACTCCACTTTGCATGGAACTGACGTTGCAGTTCAGTTGCACTATGTAAAGCCAGCCAAACAGAATGCAATACATCCATTTCGGAAAATAATCATGTTAATCAGGTGTCCAGGTCTAACTGCTCCATACATTTTGGCTAGTTTACACTCTAACAATGCATCACGTTTGATGTTTTGCATGGAAAAGCCTCCTCTGCAAAGTAACTCCAGCCGTCAGATAAATGTAGTGCAGGAAAAAGTGCAAGATTTCCCTCTGACATGTAGTGCATTTTCAAAAACAAAACTAAAACAAAAAAATGAACTAAAACTGAAACTAAAACAAACTAAACACAGCTTTTCAACCAAACTGTCTCAGGTTTGCTGAGACTCTTTTTAGGTGCTTGGAATACAAATCCTCATATGTTTTTTATGTATATATTTGGAACAGACACTGACTGCTTGGGTCACCAAAGCAGGATTATAGTCCTACTATGAAAACTATTTCATGCTTTAGGCCTAAATGTTGCCCATTGTCCTGTCATCAACAATATCTGGGCTCAGCTGCCTTGCATAACAGGATTGAGGATTTGGACAATCCAGTAAAGATGATTTCAGTTCTTTTATTTATTTATTTTTAAGCAGCAGGTCAGTTGAGTGTTTAGGGATACCCCTTGTCAATCATGCTTACATAGATTCTGCATAAGGTGGAAATTTGTTTGTGCTCTGATTCTGCGAGATAACATGACAACGGCAGGAAATGTGTGTCGATAAATCCGTTCAGTTATTAATTTTGCAGATGTTCTCAGAGGTAATCTGTCATTTTTCTCACTCCAGAGTTCCAGACCATGGTCTTGTCCTGAGCTGTGCGGTCACAGAAAGTCCGAGTCTTCAGGTTTTCTTCCCTCTCCTGCCCCCCCTGGAGTCTGTGCACCCCGGCCTCCGCTCCCAGGGATTTCTTTAATTTTCTACCCACAAGTTCTGTGTGCTCACATTGTTTTTAAATGACCTTTTTCGCTCATTCAAAGACAAGCCCCCATTTTATTTGCCTTTTCACTGTCTTGGTCGGTGTTTTCTGTTCTGTGCACACACACACCCCAACTCACCACTGACAATGAATGAGATGAATAAATAAACATGTGGAAACTTACACTGCTTCTTAATGCTGATATATTCTTTAAAAAAACATTTTACATTTAACCAAAACTGTCACAATTCTGTATATTATATTACAGCTGAAGGGAGGTTTATATGTATTAATAACATATGAAATGCTGTGTCAGTTCATCAGAAAAAATTTTCTATCCTACCCAACATACTGCAGGTTGAACTGCACCTAGATCACATAAATTAAAGCAGGGGATAAAGGCAATGTCAGGAAGTGTAGTGAGAGAGGTGCTGCTATCTTTTATGGCAAATCAGCAATTAGTAAAACTGGGAGAATGACAGCCTTGTTGATGATTATCTGAAAAAAAAAATTTAAACGATGATAGGTCAATTATTCATTTACAAAAGAATAACCATGATTCTCATCTAACTTGAACTTTACTCAAAAAAGATTCCTTGCATTATTTATCAGAACAGCATAAGATTCAGAATATGAAATACTGAAAGTAAATTTGGGGTGAAACTTGAGCAAGAAACTGAATGTGCAAGTTATAAATGAGCAGGTCGTCTCACTGTCTCTGGGCTCTCTGTGTCACAGCTCTTCCCTCTAGAGTTTCTGCTGACTGACTTTGCCCAGAGGATGCAAGAGGATGAGACACAGAGGACAAGATTAGAACCGGTTCGACTACTATGTTATTACTGATCAGTCAGTGTTGTCAGAGGCTTAAGACTACTTGAAAGACCCATGGGCAGTCCTCCAGTCCACATGAGATTTCCTTATTTGACCTGAAATGCCTGATAGGTAAATAATGTATTGATAGGCGGGCACTGAATCAATTTCCAAAGTATCCCAGGTGTTTAATTTACGTCCATGAAGTGGTTCTCAGGCCTTGCCAAGGCCTGATACTCAAACCTCATTAAACTGCAGAGTGTGCCATCATTATCCAGTGTACGATGCAGAGATGTAATCAAGACCTCAAGTCCAAGGAAAAACAAGTCCGGGCCTAGACAAACTGGGTCAAAACTGAGACCAAAGAAGGGTCTAGTTAAGTTAAGATGCAGACTAGAACAAGTAGAACTATGCTGGACACCAAAATAGAGGAATATTTGTGAAATATTCTTAAGAAAATTTGGCCTAGCTGTGAAGCCTTGTCCTTAACATTATTTAAAGTGGTCCCAGTCATAATCTAAAGGCCTAACACAAGTGCACACAAAAACCTTAATCTTTTTTTTTTTTTTTTTTTTTTTTGGAGGGGGGCGGGGGTAAATGTTTGGTTAAAATCAAAAGCAGGTGAACGTCCTTAGATGTTTACGTGCTTGTGTCTGCCTGCGTGTGTTTCTGTGGTTGGGGTGTTTCATTATCAGTCAGTATTTTATATTTAACAGTCCTGCTCCTTCTCCTTTTTCAGAAAAAAATTACCCTTTATCGTAAATTATCCCTTATTCTTTTAACATCCTGTTTGCATCTTCGAATGCCGAGAACATTTTTAATGCAGGAACCTTATGTTGCGTGAAATAAAATCCACTCGAGCACTTGGACTTGTGACACTACGCTGTCAAAAGCAGGAAGTAAAGAATGTGAAGTATATATGCGGCTTCTCTTCTCATTGATCTCATTTCTTCAACTTTTATGTTTATTTATGCTCACTGTGACCACAAGCATCTCAACGTGTCACGTTTATACAGTATGAGGTAAGTGTTACAGTTGTGTTATACTGTTATTATTTTGCTTCAATGAGGTTTTTTTTCCAGCAAACAAACCTCAAACTGCTGCTGGCGGCGGACTGTTGCCACTAGTGCTAGCATAGCTGACTAGCGGCTAGCTAGCTGATCAGATTCACCACCTAACGTCGGCTAATTGCAACTAGACATCTTGCTGCATTGGTTTACCGAGGAACCATATACATTACTCTTTTTACATTTCGTTGGGACAAAAGAAAAAATAAATCTTCCGTGCAAAAATTTGAGGGTTTTCCCACTCCGACTCGGTTGTTATGCAGGCTTAGCTAACATTGCTGCACTGCCAGCACAGTTGACTGACTGACTACTGAATTCCCTGATAACTTCCAGTGCTATTAATGTAAACATTATGGGACAAAAAAAGTCAACGAGTTGCCAGTACACATATCTTTTAAATTAGCTATTTATTACTAGGTTATCATCAGTATCAATCAATCAGTCAAACAAGCTTGATTTGTAAAGTACTTTTCATACAAACATGTAACACAAAGTGCTACATACAATAAAACATAATAAAAACAGAGGAAACTGTAATAAATCACTCAATGAAACAGGAATATAAGAAAACTGAGGAAACGTTATAATAAATCTTGATAATTAGAACTGAAGAAACAATAGTGACAAGATTAAGACCAATAAAAAGTGGATGAAAGCCTGCAATAGCAAAATAAAATAGTAATACAAAGTTGCGGAATGAAAAAAACTGTGAAAGTGTGTTAAGTTAAGCTTAAGATCGCAAGATAATATGGAATATGTCAAATTTGACCCGCCAAATGTATTTGGACCCACTAATTAAGAGTTAATGATTGTTTTCTCTAGGTTTGATATGTTTTGTGATGCACTTCTCTTCACTCCACAGGCACACGGCATGCTAACCAAACTTTCTTTGGAACAAAGGAAATCTAGACACAAGTTACACTGATGCTGATGATAAGGTAATGCAAAGATGAAAGCTGAATTAACCTAAAAGAAAGCAAGAAGACTAAGCTTGCTGTGTTTGTTCATCAGCTTGCCTTTTGTGTCTGTTACAGTCCCAGAATGGCCACAGGAATGCAAGAGAAACAGTACACACCATCTCTGCTAAGTTTTTTCATTTATAATCCTACATTTGGACCACGTGAAGGAGAGGTGAGCTCCGCTCCTGTTTGCTGTTTACATATTTTTCACATATAATTTCCTGCAGCAGTGTGCACAGGGTTAATTAAAGTAAACAAGTTTTTGCTCACGGCATTTTGATAGGATCCTTATATTGCTATTTAAACTGCTAATGCGAGCTGTCTTGTTCAGGAGGAGAAGAAGATCTTGTTTTACCACCCATGTGATGTGGAGAAGAATGAGAAGATCCGTAATGTGGGCCTTTGTGAAGCCATTGTACAGTTCACAAGGTAAACATCTAACTACTAAGACAGAGGCAGAGTATAGTATTTTCCCCAACATATTACAGACCACACGGGTCCCCTGGCTTCTGGCTTAGATGTTGGAAAGATTAATGTGTTGCATCACCAACTTGGCTTGCCGTGGGTTGACTTGCAATTTTTGTGCAGGGTAACTGGAAGGTGGCGTGGCTTTGAAGCTGACTTTTTAACAGAAAATTGAAATGTGAAAGACTCAGTACACACTAATGTAAATCTAGTGTCAGTAAAAGCACAAAATAGGGAATTTATTGTGTTGATCGTAATTGGTAGTAATATACAGTAGAGCTTTGCTCTGCTCTAAGGGTTTCTGTTTCCATATCTGTGTTAGATCTAGTGGTTCAGAATTTGCCAGTAACACCATCTTGAACTTTGGGATCACTCTGATGTTAACTTTTGGATTTGTGGAGCAGACTACAGATTCTTATACCCCAAATACCTCTGAAGGACCAGGCCCTAGTTGAAGAACATGGAGTTAGTAATGAAAATTGGCTTCAGGCTATGCAGTAGGAACAGACAATGGATGTGTATTCCCCTGCTGATGAAAATTTAAAAATCTTAATTAAGTGGAGCCTCTGGACAATGTGGGTGTGGACCTGTTCATGGTACTATGGTCAGTATCATGTTGGTTAACCCAACAAATATCATCAAATACAAGGGAGTAGTACAGCATGTTGGATCTGTTCTCGCTCATATTCTGTAATGCTGCTTTAAATTTGCTTTATGGGCCAGTGCTGGGATTCCTTTGCAAGCAGCTGCAACCCAGCCAAACCCCGGGCAGAGTTATCCACAAGTTGTGAATGGTGGCATTGCACAAGCTTGTGAAATTTGAACAGCATTATCTTTCCAATCAATAAAAGTACACTCAATCACTTTCACAGTAACTGAAAATGCATCTTGGATGGGTAAATAAAGGCTGGTACCTCCTTAAATTTCCAAGTCACTAACTAATTTATCAGCCAACTAAATTTTTAGAAAGGAATAGGACCTGCAGGCTTAATCTGCTGAAGTGATTTGTATAATAGACAGATCTCCCACTATTTGACTTGTGGCTGGTGTTCATTTCCACCCTAATTGCATTTCTTTTCCACACCATCTTCTTGTACTTAATCCCGAGCGCTGGTTGGTTGCCTCATCTTTTACTGTTTTTGTTTTCTGTGTTTCAGAACATTCTGTCCGACAAAACCAGCAAAATCTCTGCACACACAGAAGAACAGACAGTTTTTCTTTGAGCCTGAAGACAATTTCTGGATAGTCATGGTATTTTAAAGCTTTACTTGTACTTTGTTTCTGCAGTACTGTGTGTGTCAAGACAGTATAGAACTTCTTTGCAGTGTAATTAAGCAGTTCCTTATATTCACTGATTTTGTTTTTTAATCGGTTCTTCAGGTGGTCCGAAACCCCATGATAGAGAAACCTAACAAAGATGGTAAACCTCCCACTATAGAGTATCAAGAAGAGGAAATACTCGTGAGTATTGAGAATACTTTTTCTATAACTTCACATCTTTCATGGAATATTATCAGTTTTCATACTCACCATACCCTCTTCCTTCTGCAGGACACTGTTTATGGTGCAGTGTTAAGACAATGCTACAGTATGTACAAGGTGAGCACCAGTATGCTTTGACATTTCAGAGTGATGCTTTCACAATGAGGACACTAGGCTCTTATGTGTAGGTAAAGTACACACAGTTTGACATCACTTTTAAATATTCCAGCTGGGACTTCATCTTGAAGCGGCAATAATCAAAATTGCTGAGGGTTGATTTATTTGAGGAGCTTTTACATTCAACTGACAAATGTGTGGAATAAGGATGTGATTGTATCTCCAAAATGCACTTTGGGCATATTATAGATTTGTCCTAAGTGCCACTTTAACCACTGCTGCAAATCCTATCTGTGAACGTGATAACTGGAAAAACTTTTATTTGATTTTGGTGACCAGATGGCATCCAGCTCCTCCATTAGGCCAAACTTTCAATTTGTGAACATGAGCAACAGAGGATGTGTTAGACGCTTTTTATTGTGGGGAAGATCAGGAGGAGCGAGTGATGTCATTGCTGGGGGAAGACATACTTAATGCAGTCCTCCATTAGTTGGCCAAACCGTTGAACCAGAGCAGGGACAAATCGATTGTGCATCGAGTCTGTTGTCACCAAGTTGCTAAGTTACATGCTTTGTCCACATATGTGTCAGTTGAGTGCAAACAGTCCTCATTTCCGTGATGTCGTTATCATAGCTTTAATAAAACAAACCAAAATAAAGCCACAGCATGTAGTCCTCCCCTACAACAACCTACCTGTAATATATGTACCCCAAACTATCCCGTGTGTAGGCTTTAAAACTGCAGAAAGAGTCACATTGTAACAGTGATTGTTCTTCTGCTCCAGCTGTTCAACGGCACGTTTGGCAGAGCGATGGAGGCAGGCGGGGTGGAGCTGCTCACTCAGAAGCTCGAAAAGTTCTTCTACAGGGTAAAAACACAAAACCCAAATCCGTCCATGTTGACAAGATAAATGTTTGTTGCTGGGTGGAGAAGACATTTTTTATAGTACAGATCATTAACTTTTTGCTTAACATGCCTGGTGTTCATGAGGCTTACTTTGTGATTAATTTGAATTGCATAATGCACCCACATTTGTTCACGATGTTAGTGAAGCCTGACAGCCAGTGTTTTCACATGGGCTTGGCTCTACAAATGCCTGTACAGTGCTTGTAGGTTTTAGGTGACACCTAGGTATACATTGCCTTTATTTTCTTTGTGAATAGGACGTCAGTTAGAAAGCTGTTGCCTCAGTTATGTTAGCAGTCATGCCTGATTGCCCAGTGATTCTCGGTAACCTCCAGCATTAGCCTTCAAAGCTTTGTGCCGCCAGCACACCTCGTTGGATGGATACGGCTTTAGACATAAACACTGAGATTATTTACGAGCATAAAAAATTAATTTCTAATTAGGGAATACCCTCTAGAGCTTCTTCAGCTCACACGGGCTTCCCTCTCCAGATTGTAACCCAACGACGCAGAGAGAAAGAGAGAGCCTGTGGTGTGTGTGTCAGAGGTTGAATGTCAGCGGCTCCTCTCTGCCCTGAAGTGACGTTTGCGTCTCTAGAGAGAGTCTGCCTCTGTCTCTGCTGTCTGTATTGCACTGTAAACAAGCTCGAGTAGACAGGTAAACTAACCCCTTTCTCCTTTCCTTCTCATGTGTCTGCGGGGTGTTTCTTGTTTGTCTTGTGCATGTGCATGTGTGTGTGTGTGTGGATGTGTGTGTGTGGATGTGTGTTTGTGTCTCCTTGTGTGTTCACACTGGGGGGTTTTCAGTATCTGCAGACTCTCCACCTGCAGTCCTGCGACCTGCTGGATGTCTTTGGAGGCATCAGCTTCTTCCCACTGGACAAGATGACCTACCTGAAGATCCAGTCCTTCGTCAACAGAGTAGAGGAGAGCCTCAGCCTGGTCAAATACACGGCCTTCCTGTACAACGACCAGCTCATCTGGTACAGACCGGACACATGTTCAAAACTGACCATGATTAACTAATTCTTTAGCATGAGATAAAATTCATTCTCATGTTTTGGTTAATTCATTCTCACAAGACTTTGTCCCTTTGTGTTTTTCTTTTTGCAAAGCATTGCCAACACGATGCTTAAATAAATGACAGTAATAGTTTTATGCATGTTTCAGTCCCAGTGTTTTTGTTAGAATATCTTCAGAACTTATTCTTGCTAAAATATCTCCACTTTAATTCAATAACACATTGTCTTGGTAATGCTTAGAAAAAAGAAAAACATAACACCTGCTTGAACTGACAGCCTACTGATTATGAGACCATCACACCACTATGCAACACTACACCACACTGAAAATTAAGGGATAGTAATAGACTATATAAGTGATACTTGTGTACTTGTCTGTTGCCTGGCCCTCTCTAACATTATGCTTGCTTCATGCACATGAATTGACCAAAACGTGAGGGTGACCTCATTAAAATGAGAGGAAAAAATTCATCACTTGCACACAAATTAACCAAAACATGGGAACAAATTAATTAAAATGAGGGTATTAATTGTATCTCCTACATATGAATTAGTAAATCATAACCTCAATATGTTCAAGGACTCTGTAAAAAACTACATCTGAATTGTGTGTCCCTCCAATCCACCATCATGTCACTGCTAATTGACACCACAGGGAATCTATAAGAAAAGTGCCTGCCTCCCATATACATCCTCCTATATCAAACCCTGTGTACTAGATATTTTATAAAGAGAATGAGGAATATTATGGTTATTTATTGAAGTGTAAAATAGAGGCACAGGTATCAGCAGATGCATCACAGCAGGCTGGGTAGAGCAGAGGTGGTGTGAAATATGCCCTCTAATCCTCTGTGTGTGTTTTGCTCACCCTGACATGCTGCTTGCCTTTAATTGCACGGTCAGCCAGCCAGCCCGCTCACTTTGCAAGCAGAGGGATTATGTGATCGCTGATGAATTAACTTGAGAACACTTTTCACGGCACTGCGTGACCTTTCGTCTGAGCCTTCAGTACAGACAGGGAGATGAGTGGTTTAATTTGGGAGGTGTTTATATCTGCCTATTATTGTTGTTTGTGTTGACTGGCTGGATTGTCTGCCCTCATCTTCTGTAGCTGTAGTATTCAATCTCAGCTGCAAGGAACAATAATTATCGCGACTAGTCATTTTAAATGACTTATCATTTAGCCCATTACGCATTATTGTGATTACAGCGCAGTGAAAAATACACCAGTGATTGTATGTTCTTGTTTTGCATCAGTTAACCTGAACGCTGCCTGTTGGAAAGGATGAAAGGTGTGACATACAGAGGTGTGTTTGTGGTTGTGTCTTCAGGAGCGGACTGGAGCAGGACGACATGAGGATCCTGTACAAGTACCTGACCACCTCACTGTTCCCCAGGCACTCTGAACCAGAGGTGAGGAGGAGGGGGGGGTATTGGTGATTTACCTTCCATTTATGGGTCCATTTTTCCATGGATTTTTCTTACTTAAATGATAAGATGTCACATTGACTTATTTTCAGTACAGCTGCATTGGAATTTGGCTAGCAGGAAAAAAATCAGCAATCAAAACAGTAAATGTCACTTTTTGGTGTAAATCCCTTTATTAAAGACAAGCGTCTTTCTAGGCTCACCATTTTGTGCTGAGGTTGAACAATCACACAGGGAGAAATCACATTACTGAAGGGGCAGAAAAATCAATTTCTCCACTGTTGGTATCCTCAATAGACCATAATGCAATGCAAGCGATGGGACATCTTACATTTTGAGTTAGGGACACTCACTTCTTCTTTGACTTGAATCTGGAAAAACTTTTGCTCGGCTATCTCTGTCATCTCCCAACTTACACGTATTACCAACACATGAACTGAATAACATCTGTTCTGTGGAGGCTATCAAAAGGCATTCTGGGAAATGTAGGAAATCAGTAAGTGAAATAGAAGTAGATGAAGCAGCTTGAGGGACAATGGGTACACCAAAAAAGTAAATTACACTTGATCACAGAAAAACCCTGGGAATGCAATGAACACAGATTAATAATATTAATGGTAAAAGAATATCTAAGAGTGGAATTTTCCTTTAATGGTTCAGACATACCATGTAAAATTATTGTGCAGAATAATAATTGTGCAGCTAATATGTGACGTATACCCTCTCTTCTTCTTTCTCCCTCCCTTGTTTTGCTCTCCTCTCCCAGCTGGCTGGCAGGGACTCTCCTCTGAGGCCAGAGGTCGCAGGGAATCTGTTGCACTATGGGAGGTAAGTTCATTAACAGCCTCCAGCCTGGGAAGAAAACGTCCCCTGATGCTCTCTATCCACGCAGGGCTTGTATAGGCACGGCTCACGTCCTCCAGGCTCTCTGCAGCCCGCTGTGCGGCTTTGCTCAAGTGGGAGTGGGCGAAAGGCAGATGCTAGCTAGAGCTAACAGATGCTGTAGCTGCTCATGTCAGAGGGAATCAAAAATGAAGTTTCAGTGGATTGCTCATAGCGGTTGACCCTCAGTATAAAATTCTGTGCAACAAAACAGTTATTTGATGACTGTACTCAGATTGCTGGAAACAGCTTGAAGATGCAATGACAGTGTTTTGACACAAGTAATTTGTGGTTTAGTCATGCTTCAGACTCCTATTTGAGTCTCACCGCTCCTCTCATTTGTGACTAGAAGCTGTGCAGTGCTTGTTTACCTTTGGAGCTACAATTTATTAAAACAGATTTGGAGAAACATAACTTGACCAAACCTAGTTGCCTTTGTTACTGTTTTTACTTGAATTTAATGATTTTCTAACATGTTTTTCCTTGTTGCATGTACTTTTTATAAAGGCTCCAAATGCAGCATTGCACTGTTACTGTTTGGATTGTACGTGTCACTAGCTTGCAAAATAGTCTCAGAAAAATGAAAAATATAGTCATGCATGAAATGTGTTAATATCTGAAAATATGGTCATATATTTGGCCATATTTCCAGCAAGGCTTTGGTTAAATTGAATTAGAAATGTCTTCAGATACTTAAATTGTGTTGATTTGTCAAATATTTTTTGGTTATTTTTGAGGTCACATGGTTGCATTACTGAGAGCATATTGTTTTCATACTGGAGTAGAATAATTCAGCTCTTTAAAGCATTCATTGGGATTAGAAGGACATGCAGGTCATGTATAAGCAGTCGTGATGTAATTATGTCAAATTTGGACATAATTATCTGGTTCGACAGACTTGTGAACTGAGAACCAGGCAGACTCCCCTCTAAATTGCATTCATCGTAATTGTTTTGCGGTTGATTCTACACTGTCAGGATTTCAGTCCTAAAGAGTACAGCTTGAACAAATGGTTGTCCATATTTTGGTAGTTGAAGTGCCGTGGTGGCTTGGCCAGCGGGACAGTGGGGGAAGTTAGATTTGTGAGAATGAGTCCTGTCTCATTGTTTAACTACATTAGAGATTACATATCAAGCAGCATACTGTGCATGTGTGTGTAGCTGCGCCTGCATGTCTGTGTACTAGTATCATGTGGCTTCAGCCCACTGAGAGTAATGAGCTTGACTAGTAGTCAACACAAACAGATTAGACACAGAGGCAACTCCCTCAGCTAACACTTCCCGCTTAAGAAATCGCTGCAGGCTTGTGGTGACTTCACTTTCATTTCATTTTCACTGTAAATATGTAGCAGTGTGTTTGCACTGGTATTTTCTTTTATTTCTTGCACATGTGTCTGTCTCCTCATGTAGCTCACCATCGCTTCACAGCTTTGATGTGGATAAAACAGTAGAACAGGGGAATTAGTCTGCAATAGGGCTGCAATTAATGACTAATTTCACTGCTGATTAAGGTATTGATGATTTTTTTCAAGCAATGAATTAATCATTTAGTCTGTAAAGTGTCTAATATAATGACAAAATGTTCATGGGAAGCCAGCAAAGCCCAAAGTCATGGTTTCATATTGCTTTCTTAGTCCGACCAGCAGCCAAAAAAAACCCAAAGTACTGTTTTTATAATGATACAAATGCTAAGTATGGACATTTCAGCAACTTAGGGATTTTAGTGAAGCTGTAATCAACAAAGCGCATGCACAACACACACAAGTGTTCACTTTTATGCAGATAGTTCCGCCTTGATATCTAGTGGCATCCTTGGAATCCAGCATATTAATATTATAACAGTGATTGTATTGTTCTGGGTTTGTGGTCTTGTGTGTTGGACCAGTCATAAAAGGATGAATAACCTTTGATCTGTTTTACCACTGAGGAAATTAATTTGATGAAAAGTTTGCCTGCAATAGCATCTTATGACTGGGGTTTACAGTGTGTGACTAGACTTTGCTTTTTGAATTGTTTTGTTCCGGTTAATTTCATTGAGATAGAGTGCTTTTATGTTGAATACAGCCAGACACCGATTCTGACTTTTCACTCCCACCGAGATAACAAATCCAAGCATTTCATCCTCTGTCCTCTCCAGGTTTCTGACAGGACCTGCCAACCTCAAAGATCCAGAGGCCAAATTTCGATTTCCCAAAATATTTGTGAACACAGAGGACAGCTACGAGGAGCTGCATCTGATCGTTTATAAGGTGAGACCGAATAATTACAAGCTTGAATCCCTGTCTTGTTTACTGACAGTCTACAGATTTAATCGTTTTACCCACTCATAGCCTTTATTTTTTAATGGTTTATGAGAGTTATTCATTTTTTTGCGGATGATTTTGATCTGCAATCTGTGCCCTGAGGGTTTAACCTTTTGCTTTCAGACAGTAGATTTAGGGAGAAATGTTCCCCTGCTCTATCTAATGATATGGATTTTTGGGATTGAATAGCGCAATTTTAAAATGATAAGGTGCTTCCACATGATGCTTATCACATTAATGTAATCTGCAACCTGTGCATTCCTGTCTGAATTCAAACTGCATTGGTTTGCTCTTTTCCAGGCAATGAGCGCTGCAGCTTGTTTCATGATCAGTGGTATGTATTTACAGAATCAGTCTTATGATGAGGCTAACTTTTATAGGCCTCCACTTTTTGTAAATTGCCTCCGCCGTGCTGATTCTGTTAGTCATTACAACCTTAGTGTTGCCCATTTAACTGCTCCTATTAAAGCTGAAATCTGTAATGTTTTTTAATTAATATATATAGTTATGATATCCGTGTGTATGGTGGAGTATAGTAGAATTTAAAAATGGTCACTCTTGCCGTGACAGGCTCCATACTCTCTCATACTGCTATTAAGAAATGCCCAAAGAATCAGTCGGCTTGTCGGGGTGTTCGTGCCCTGGTTGACAGTTCCAATAACGTCTGTTCAAAACAGAGCGGTTACACTATAAACCAGATGAATCAACAGCAGACGCTCCTGTTTCAATCTCACACATGGATGCAGACAGATTAACTAGAGTTACACGGAAAATAATCTTTGGACAAACACAGTGTTAGTTACTGTGATCCTGCTGTCACCTCAACATATTTACATCATTCCACGCTATTTTACTTTCACTTCCGTAAATAATATATTCATGTTCATGTTACCTGCATGCTTTGATTCCTTCTCTCATCTCCTTCCAGCCTCGGTGGAACTGACGAGGGAATTCTGTGAGCAGCTGGACGGCTTGGTGGGCCCCCAGCTTACCTTGTTGGCATCTGATATATGTGAACAGTTTAACATTAACCGCAGGATATCAGGGTCAGTGGTGAATCCATTGCTCTTTATTTACATACCATTGCCATGTGGAAATAGTTCTTTCTTGTAGTAATCAACACTTATTTTCCAGATACTATATTGTATTTTGTTGAAAAGTTATCAATTTTCAAAATAGGTCCACCTCACTTTTCTGATAAAACACAGCAAGAATTGAAGGGTTGAAGTGTGCAGGAATAATATTTAAATCACAAATGGATGGGAGACAATTCATTATTTCAGTCTGTTTATATTATCAGAGTCACTTATTTTGTTGCCAGGTAAAAAACACAATTCCTTGTATTAGTAGGAAGGTGAGCAGTTCTCACCGTGGGGATTACACCAGCAGTGTCGTTTGTCATCAGCAGGCACTTAATCCTTTGAATTAACTCAGGCTGGCTGACAATGATAGATGAGACTCTATTACGAACGGATATCGTCATGGCACTATTTAGGCGTAACTCAAGCACGGCTGCAGCTTTGCTTTGGAGACTTGCATCCTGGCCTGCTCTCCTCTAACCCGGCAGATAGCTTGAGATATGCCCTCACCTGTAACCCAAGACTGGGCTCCCTGGCCTAGACAATTCGATGGACTCCTTTTTAATCATCCTAGTGAAGAATGGACTGAATAAATAATGCTGCCCAAAATTCCTCATCTGGCACCAGGCCTGTGTCCCAGCTGAGCCTGCCAGATCTGTGAATAATTAGCATGCTCTAGATAAAATCTGAGGTAAAGCTGAGGTGAGCACACTTCTGGAGAATCGATTACAATACTGCTGTCAGTTCGTTCGCCTCGGCTCACCTCACTCTTAAAATGCGTGTGAATATTGTGGTAATTAACAAACGCTATGTATTATTTGGTGGATGTTTTTATCCACCAAAATGCTGGCCTAATACTATATACTGCGCAATTTGTACTATACATAATATTAAATGTTTAGGCCAAACAATGTGCGGAGTGGTACTAGTTTGTTGTTTAATGAGTAATTGAACCCCAAATCCAAATCTGCATAAATCCTGACATCTAATGGTGAAAAGCATGCTACTCTTATTGCCATCCGCTATTGGCTGATCTTTGGTGCCAATTTGGGTTTGAGGTTTAGTTGCCGTTTAATCAAATTTAAAGTTTGACATCAGTTTCGTATCTCTCTGCTCTTCCATTTTGCATCGGCTCAGGCCGGACAAGGAGCCTCAGTTTAAGTTCATCTACTTCAACCACATGAACCTGGCAGAGAAGAGCACCATCCACATGAGGAAAACCGCCAGCGTTTCCCTCACCTCCGTCCATCCTGACCTCATGAAGATCCTGGGAGACATCAACTGTGACTTTGCCAGGTACGATAGAGTATATGCTTAGTTCATTTTTTGTTCTATTTAATTTCATCAGGTGCCTCCTGACATTTAGGGAGTACAGGATGTTTTTATGAAGGCAGTCAGGCACCTTAGCTGAACAAATATCACTTTATCAGCATTGTTAGTCTTTAGAATAGAAGTGAGAGACTATATATAGCTGATTAGTTTCCATTTTAATTGTTTCTATTGTGAAAGTTGAAGACTTTTTTGTTTTGATGAAGTATCAGTACTGTAACCTGTAGAACAAAATTGTAAACATAGTATTTGTTTCATACCTTGTAGTCAGTATTTAATTCTAGTCGGAAAACACTTTTGACTGTCCTAGTTACATATAGTGGCCTCAGTGATTTGCTTTGTGTTTTCATTTGGGACAGCTGGTGATTCAAATTGTTTATCCAATTCCGCTGGTAAACAGAGAAAGAAGCGGCGAGGGCAAAATGAAATCAGGCCATTGAAATGTGACATAGTTATTGGGTGGGTTACCGTGGGACAACTACACTTTAGTTTGACTGTGATGTATTAAAAATCCTTTTAAAAATCCAACACACAGGTATAAAATAATTACATCAAAAATGGTACACATTTCCTCCATTAATTACATTAAAAAATGTGTAGATTTTGCAGAAAATAATAGTTATATTCTGTTTTGAGGAAATCCATTTCAAATTTCCCAAATTTCTAATAAAATATAGCTCACAGTTCATTTTGTGATATAGTTTTGTTGATGCAGCTGCAGTTCAAAAATGGAGATTTTCACCAGGCTTTCCTGAATAACAAATGACGGAGCCATTGGACATCAGTCATTAGACATCAGGAATCCTTGAATGTCACCAAACAAGACTTTGAAAGTCATTGAAAAGTTCTTGAATTCAGTGTCTAAGTGAGAGCAGGAACCCTGCCTCTAATGCACAATAACAGCACATAAATATAAAGCTCATAAATAAGGTTGCACCTATGTTAAGGTGCTTAATTGAATGTGTGTTTCTTCTAGGGTCGATGAAGATGAAGAAATCATTGTAAAAGCTATGACAGACTACTGGGTAGTCGGCAAGAAGTCAGACCAGAGAGAGCTGTACGTCATCTTGAACCAGAAGAACGCCAATCTGATCGAAGTAAATGGTGGGTCCCACATGAAAAAAACACCACCTGGCAGTGAGGAAAATCTGTGTCATTACCACCACAATAGACAGTCTGCCTTGATACTTAATCTCCCATTTAACCTTAATGCCCTTTTCTCTTTTCTCCATTGCAGAGGAAGTTAAGAGGCTTTGTGCAACGCAGTTCAACAATATCTTCTTCTTGGACTGATGGAGAGAGGAAAGGACAGACAACAAGACTGTTTCACCACACTAAAAACTGTCAGTGTTGCAGGGTATCATGACAGCATCAGCGTAATGCAATAATTGCATTGTAAAAAGAAAAAAAATAAACTTTCGCACCATGTTTTTTCCCAGGTTTTTATTTAACCTATACAAATTGTAATTTTCTCTTGTAATTACGTGTAAAAATCCAGATTTTTACTGTACATGTACTTAAGTTTCCCTGTTTCTTTGTACATACATTGTCTTGTAGGATTTTGTCAGCTGTTAATTTTGATTTCTTATAAATGACATCATTTGTTCATGCTGTTTTTTTATGGATACACTGACAGTATCTTTCAACATTAATTTAAAAGCAAACATGCACACAGGACTTTTTTCCCTCGAGTTTCATTGATGATCAGTGATTGTTTTGAAATAAGATGTCATCATGTCAAAAGTATTGTGGTTTGTAAACAGCTGCCCTAACTTTAAATAAATTAAGAAGTTCTAATTTTACTCAGGTAGGAATTATGTTCCTTTTTGGATCTGAAGATGCACGTCCAATGAAAGTATGATACAATTTATCAAATAGTAACACTCGTGATAGTTTGTAGCTGAAATACACATAATATATTATCAGACAAACACAAATGGACTTGTCACACCAGTAATTTGTCACGGGATTGACTAGTTAAGTACTAATGAGCTTGATTTGGAGAAAAATGTGGCCCCCTCCACCTTGGAAGGTGTGGGATGTTTTATGAACAGATGAAACATTTATTATGGTTTATTACACCTATTTCTGCCTGTAAAAACAAATCCAATAAACGAGGGGATATTTACCATTCAGTAACTGATTTAAACTGTAAGAAGTGACTGATGACTTTTCATGGACCCATAAACAGCGAAAGCGAGGTGCAATGTTATTGCTGCACTATTGGTGGGATTATGCAAAATATATATATTTTTTCCACGCTTTGAAGGCACCACGTTACTTTCTCAAAGGCGGGACTAGGTCGGGCTGGAAAGGATTCAAGAGTAAGAACCAGCCAATCAGCACACACCGTTCATGCTAGGAAATAAATCTGGCAGCCAATCAGAGTCACGCTGGACGAATTTTAAAAACTAGCCCGCCATGATTGTTTTGACTCGACTCCGTCCGTTGTGCCATAATACCTGGACGGTCAACAGGAACAATTGTTTTTAAGTTTTTTGGGAAACTTTTTAAACGGCAAGGTACGATGGTTTTCAAACATCATGTTAATGCAATGTCTCTGTGTAAGATATTACCTAAATCGTCTGCAGCACCGTGTCGTTAAATCCCAAAGCTCTAACGACACAGTGCTGCAGTCAAGAAGCTAACATTAGCTTACCTATCGTAATAATTAGCTAACTTGGTTAGCCAAAATACTGAAGCTTTATCATTGTGGGGACTTGTTTTTGCTTCACCTTGATATATGACTGACGTTAACATCACATTTTTTTTTTAGTTTGGCGTTGGTTTAACACATTTCAAGTTGTTGTACTTTTTTAGTGAGGTTGACGTCCTGGGATCATGTAGTTTAGGCAATGTTGGAACCGTTGGTTAACTTAAGCTAGGTATTGTTTACGTTCCCTATTAAAATAAACCCTCCAAAATAACAAAATGCAGCTATAGGTTCTGATAAAATGACTTGCGTTGTTCAGATGATTACCACGACTGTTGTATACACCTCATTCTTTCTGTAGATATAGGTTTTAAGTCAAAATTAGGGTCTAACCTCGTGTTTCTCACCAGAGCAGAATGTTATGAAGATTTTACTTAAAACACAGTGATGTTAGCAGTCTGGATGTGTTTTTCTACATTCTCAGTAACATTCATTCTTATAGGGCTGCACTGATTAAATTGTTAAAGCTGACCACAATATAAAATATATTCAAATCATGTTATTACAGTTAACAATCAAGCCAGCTTGCTGAAAAAAACCCATCAGATTTTATTTGAAGGGGTGAGAGGTCAAAATAAGTGTTTAAAACCCTTGTCTCTCTCTTCTCTTTATAACTAGTGACAAGTCTACATTGACAGATTATCTGATCACCATGGAGTCTCGCTTTGCTCACTTGCGCCAGCGGGACACCAGTGTGTCCATGCTGAGGGTCAAAATGTCCCGCAGAAGGTCTCAGTCCCAGAAGGAGAACCGAGATCGGGTCATGAACCATCGGAGGCAGCTAGATAAGCTGCCTGAATTGGAGAGTTCTTGTCTGGATGCTTCCATAATGACCGTCAACAGGTCGACCATTGAAAAGAAGGCACCCACCAATGGAAACCGTAAGGACTGATTAGCTGTCACTGTTACTCAATATTTGTGTGTGTCCTACCATGATTCAATTATACATTAATCCTACATTAGATATTGAGCTAATGTTCTTATTCAAATAGAGAGATGTGAATAAACAAGAAGAGTATACATTAGCTATTACAGTGATCAAGTCTATGAGAGGACTTGGTTACATGGCTGTCTCCCTAATTACTTGGCTATCCTGCCGTTTGTCCCCAGGTGAACTCTTAACCTGCATCTCTTTGACTTCTTAACAGACGCCACTGCAATTGAGAGGATGAAACAACTCGAACGCTGGAAAGAACGGAAGGCACTCGAGAAGGAGAAAGAAAAGAGGGAAAAGGAACGTAAAGGGGTATTCAAGACGGGTCTCTATCAGCCAAAGGACACGCTGACCTTTGGCACTCTGCCTCAGGTCCCAGGTGCCACAACCCGAGCTAAAGAGGTGAGAGAGGACTTGTCAGTGGACTAGTTTACACTATTAAAATCTGTTTGGACATTATGAGTCTAGATTTAAAGAAATCTGTATTTGCTGGACATTTATTTTACAGTGGAAGTTCCATGTAGCTCTTGTATCCCTCTAATTCCAACTTGGTACCTCGCTGTATCACGTATGACAGTAATATAGCTCATAGCACACTTTTACTTATAAATAGTCCCAATGATTTACATGCAGTGTTTCCTTGTCTTCCTGTCAGGCAAAGTTTAAAACAGCCCAGCCCCAGAATACCAGAATAACCCGCTCTATGAAACAGCAGCAGCAAGTACAGAAGGTGCCAAAAATTCTCCCAAATCTTCAACATCTTATCAAATCCTGCGCAATTCAACTACATAGAAAACCTAATATGCACCTTGTTGCATTGTTCTTTTTCCTCAATCCCTACAGCCACAAAAGGAACTGGAGCGAAACATTGCTGTGAAGAAAGGTAAACTGTAATTTGATGGTAAATTAGACAAACTAGGGCAGTTCTTAAATATATCATAAAGCTGCAGCAGTAATGATTCCCAACATTTGATTTAGTTACATTACTCCTGTATTTCACAAAAACATCTCGTTATAAAGATCATGTTTGCCTATTCTCCTACAGTAGAGCCTGCTGTGGAGAGATCAACCAGAAGCCGGGTCGCTGTTGTCCACCCAGTACCAGCACCCACTCTGACCAGGAGCAAAGTCTCTACGGGTAACTAATAAAAAACAAATATCATTTTGGGAAAGAAACTTCAGCTAGGATCAGCTGTCATCATTTTCTCACCCTGTAGCATTTTCTTATTTGCATCGTATTCTTTGTCTCTGTCTCCTGCAGCTGAGCCGGTAGGGCGAGCTCTGTCAACCAGATCAGCCAACAGGCCTCCTGTTGCAGCAGTCCCTCTGGGTAAAGACAAGCCCAAGGAGAAGTCTGCTGCAGGTAAAAACTGAACCTAAAAAGAGGCTTGAAAATGTTTGGCATGGATACTGTAAGAACATTGTTGGTGCAAATACACAGAGAATATACATTTTTTCCCATAATACTTATTTGTCTATTTTATTAATTTATCTATCTATTTATTTATCTATCTATCTATTTATTTATTCACTAAATCACTCACTCTGTTATTCCAGATGCAAGAGTTACAAGGACCAGAGCAAATGTCAAGCCTGCAGTTC
Source organism: Neoniphon sammara (assembly GCA_900302535.1). NCBI lineage: Eukaryota > Metazoa > Chordata > Actinopteri > Holocentriformes > Holocentridae > Neoniphon > Neoniphon sammara. The sequence continues at coordinate 39,131 of OMKZ01027304.1, forward strand.
CCCCTTCTGGCAGAGAAAAGAACTGCAAAGGTACCCACTGAAGCCACAGCTCTTATCATAACCCATTTTAAGATGCTGTCTATCAGTTTTTGTTTTTCCCCTCAGTGAACACTTTTTGTGTATCTTTATCTTTCCTTTATCCTTTATCCTTCAGTGACTGCTGCCAGCACAGTCCAGCCTGTTGTGCCAAAGGTGAGCATATGAGTGGCTTTCAGACATAGCGTGTTTAACCTATGATTTATTTACATAGGAGAAAATCATCTTTTGTAATATTTAATTTGTTGTTTCTGTCTTGTGTAGGAGCCTGAGTTCAAAGAACCAGAGCAGAAGGCTCATCCTGCCAGCCCAACGCCCTGTGTGGAGGAAAAGGAGGAGGAGGAGATGGTGGTGGACCAGGCTCCAGCTGAGTCTCTGCCTCCTCTGGATCCTGCAGGAGATCCATCCTCCTTCGCCCCTCAAGGCTTTTTATTCCAAGCTCCTGCTGGCTTGTCCTCCTTCAAATTT
>OMKZ01027304.1:42259-95468 GCA_900302535.1 Neoniphon sammara
CCTGGCACCCCTCGGCCGTCCCAGATCAGGAAGGACTCTGTGAATGTCTCCCTCTGCTTCTCACCCGTCAAGGAACTTTCCTCAGACAGCACACAATCTGAAGAACATCCTGCAAACCAGTCAGAGCCAGTCTCCAGACAGGAAGACGCCACCTCTGGGTGTAACGAAGACACCAACCAGCCTGAGTGCTTCACGGGTCTCAAACCAAACAGTCCAGTGAGGGAACTTTCACTCCCAACCATTTCTGTTCAGGACGGAGACAGAATACCTGAAGCCAGCAGCGCAAACCTCCCTCTCTCTCCAAGGCTTACCCTCTCTCCATGCAGACCTCTTTCTCCATCCAGCCACGTTCCCGAGCCCTCCTCTGCCCTGAGTTTCACCCTGTCTCCCTGCCCAGCCACCAGCCAGTCCCCCCTCTCCTCCCCTGCTGTGTGCTCCTCTCCTCCTGTGGCCCAGAGCCCTGTGGAGGCCCAGGAGTCCCCGAGAAGTACTCCAGACAGCTCAGTCATTGAGGTAAACTGTTTGTCAAATAATTTCCTTTTCTGTTTCCAAACAATATTTGGTGAAACTAACTAGTCAGAGCTGTGGGATAGTATGAATTTGTCTTGTTTCTATCTTGAAAAATCTGCAACAGATGCCTTGATCCAAAGTGTCTTACTCTACCATAAGTAAATAGTCTTTTAGCATCAGTTACCTCAGTGTGAATCAAACCCTGGTGTGTTCTGCTCTCTGGACTAAACAAGATCATTTGTAACTTGGCTTCTTGGGTTTTTTTTTTTTAATTCATCTAGAATGTTCCAGGGCTGGACTTTGAGCGCTACTTCCAACCTTCAGAGAGATTGAGTCTGTCCCCGAGGGAGACTGCAGCCACAGAGGTGTTATCTCCCATGGCAGTGGATGTAGAAATGGAGAGTCCCATAGCTCAGCGTGGGGATCTGCAAACTCAGGAAGAAGCGGTCATGATGCCCACAGGTAATGTGTACAAACACACTTACAGTTTTCACCTGGGTTTTGGCACTTTAACAGCACCATAATGGATTATTAAAGCCGCAGCAGGCAGGATTTCTACTTTGGCATTTTGTTGGAATTGAACAAAACTTGTCCCAATATTGGGAGAACAAGTTGTTGGAGTTGCTTGGATATAATGGAGTAATCGTGTCTCATATTCAAGCATGGATATATTAGGAACTGGCTATGTTTATGTTTAGCTTATAGCAAATAAATTGCACTCGATTTACAGTATCCTTTGCTGTCTGTTTTAACAAACCACTTTTGATCAGTGTTATGCTCACTCTCTGTCACTCTCACCACAGCACTACCAGGGGCAGCTACAGGGTTTACTCCACAGTCACCACAGGTTAATGTCTTTTCCCCTTTCATTCCTTTTCTTTCCTTTATAAATATTAACTTTAAACCCACAAGAAATGATTAAAGGAACAGTTCACCTAGAAATGAAAATATGGTCACCCATTCACCCTCATGTCAGTTGAAACACTTCAGAACAGCTGGAGGAAATGAAAACCTTTCCTTTAGAGTACCCCAAAATTTCACCAAAAAGTATAATTTTATTTATTTATTTGATTTTTTTTTTTGTGTGTGTGAACTATTCCTTTATGGCTCCTCAATTTCACTTGGTGTATATACAATATATATTTAATTTGGTCTGGTTGCTGCTGAATATCCCTGACATTTTGTTTTTCTTGTTTGTATGTTTGTCAGGTCCAGACAGTGGAGTCTCACCTCCTCCTCTTCACTCCTGACCTGAAGGACAGGATACGGCAGTCTGTCTGTCCAAGTGACCTCATGGTGTTCACCCCACCCTCCAACCAATAGTAAAGAGGCACAAAGTTTTTATTTTGATTTGGATTTTTATGTAGACTATTTTTATCCCACTTGAATGAAAAAAATCTGTATGTATCTGGTTGTTATTATTCCTTTACTAAAAATTACATTTTTTCCCACTTGAATAAAATTCTTTTATCTCAAAAATTAACTGGCCAGCACATTTTCATATTTATGATCAGGCACAGAGAAATGCAAAGCCATTGGTAAGATGCAATCAATGTAAGCACATAAAAGATAGAAGTAAAAGGCTACTTCAAGTTCAGTCATTGACTAGTTCAGGGCTCTTTGTTTCTTCTTTTTGGACTCTGTGCCTGTGGACGATTTAGCTGCAGGAGTGACTGAGACAGAAGTGTTTGAAGCCCCTGGTGTTGCTGGGGACGAACAGCTGATTTGATCATCCTGCTCATCAGATTTCTCGGCTGCTGCTGCCTCCTCCTCTTCCTCCCTCTGTGGCTTCTCCTCAGTCTCCAAACGCTCTCTCAGCCTGGAACGCAACACAAAACACTGCACATAACTTGTGACACTTATTGTTGATAACTGTCACGGTCGATGTGTAGTATAGGCCTCTTACTTTAAAAATTAGACAACTGATCCACCAAAAATGTCTCAACATATGTCATTAATCATCAGGTGGCTAGAACTGGACTACCTGTCTTGTTCCTGGGCCTTGGCCAGAGCGATGCGTCTCTGGGCCGCTTGGCGGAGCCTCTCCTCCTTCATTTCACTGTTCACTAGCTGGTTATGATCATGAGCAGGGAAGAAAACTTGGCTGAAGAACTGATGAATCCTCTGGATCCACATGTCCAGTTCACTTTCTTTAGCCTCCACTCTGACTTGTGCCCTTTTTCCTTCATCTCCACTCTCTTCTGTGGACTCTGAATGAAAGACTGACATGTAGGAAGAGGTAACACATCAAGGACAGTTCTCAAGGCTTCAATTCACATAGTCTGAAGAAAGTGTTCTCCTTGTTTCCCACACACTTTGCTTTGAAGTAAAGGTGCAAATCTGATTTAATTTGTGAGACTACTTGATAAAAGACCTCAGTTCAGTGTACCTGTGCTGTGTAGGTGGGAATGACTGCTGGTCACTTTAGCCTCCAGTGCTGGCTCTTGGCTCACCATGGTGGCACCTGATAAAGACTCTCCTCTTAGGGAAACCTCCCCTCTCTCACTGTCTGATGTGACTGTAGCAGAATCACTCTCTACTGCTAAGGGGAAAAAAAGTGAAAAAAATTCGACTGGTTTTCAACAAAACTATAACCTCTTAAGATCCAAAATAAAAAACTGCCTTAATTTATCTTGGTGCAATTCATGTTAAATTTGCAAGACCATACATAGACATCAAAAACAAAACAAACAAACCTGCAGTCCTGAGATTCTGTTGAGCCTCTGTCTCTTCAGAGGTGGACAACTGCAGGAGGTCTTGGGATTTCCTAATCTGCTGAGAAGTCAATATGGTAATAAAAATGTTATTCATTACAAAGTTTATGGTATATTTCATCAATAATTATAGTAAGGATGCACTAGTATTAAAGTAATTGGTATTGAATATTGGCTTACGGGTTAACTTTAGGATTTAGGAACTTAGGTCAGTGTGAACAAAATGTATTGGTGCATTTTCAATCAAAAATTGGAAATGCATGTCTGTTTTCATGCAGGACAGACATATACTGTGAACTTATTTACAAGCTTTTTGAGATTTCCTGTTGAGCTTTTTTAAATCTGACCAACCTCCTCTGACTTGGGACTACAGACTTCAGGAGAAAAGGGGGAATTCAATGGAGCTACAGCCTAAAAAAAAAGAGATTAAAAAAATGTCAAGTATATGTTTTTCTCCTTTGCTGAATATACATTATAGTTTTTGCCCTTTCTGCAATCCTGACCAAAATCAGCTATCCACATCTAATTCTTTCTAGAATAAGCTGTTGAGAATAACTAAGATGACATTGGGAGTAGTTGGGGAACCATCTAGTAGCAGAACTGCGCTCCTAGCAGAGAGTGTGTAAAGGGTCCAGAGGACATGGCAGGCTGAAGAATGGATCTGACCACCTGGGAGGGGCAGCTGATAGTCTGCAGGGTGCTGCTGCTGGCCTCCTGCTCTGATGAACCCCTCTGAGCCTCTGGGTCAGGACTGGACTGCCACTGGCCCTCCTGAGAGGATCCACCCACCTGCTGACACTTCACCTCCGCACAGCCCAGGAGCACCTCGAAGAACTCCAGGAATGTAATCTACAGGGAAAAAAAGATGGTAAAGCAGATCTAAACCACTGGCGAGGGAGTGAGGGGATTCAGGAGAGTGAATGGCTGAATAGAAGGATATCCAAAGAAACAAGCCGTGATATTACAGTTGAGTTTTTGATGTTAATTTACTGGACATGAATAGCTTAGGCACACAGCTGACCTCCAGATCCAGGTTGCAGTGTAACAGGTTGCCGGGGTCAGCGTTCTCTGCAGTGATGACCTCCAGTAATTTTGTTGTGGTCAGTTTAGTGTCCAACAGACCGAGATCCTGGCAGAGGTCGCAAAGAAGATCAGTCAAAAAAAAAAAAAAAGACCAAACTGGCTTCAGGCTCTGCTGTAGAAATGAGCAGAGCAAAAGGCAACATCTATCTATTATGTCATTCAACAGGGAAAATTAAGGACCAAAGAAGGTATGGGTATTTGTAATAATTTTTATATCTCCACAGAGACATCAGTGTGTTGCACCTTGAACATCCACACCAGGTGTCGGCAGGTCATGGTCCGGTCAGGTAAGGGAGGCGGGTTGACTACGCAATGAGTCTGGTAGATTTCCCAGCATCTGCCAATGTAGTTCTGAGCAACAACTGTGTGGACTGGGTGACTATACAGGAACCCTGTATCAAGAGATGTACAATTAATTAACACAGCAGTTTCTGTGTGTGCATGTGGAGTTAAACAAGAATGTTTTATCCTGCATCTGTCTCGGCACAATAGCTGTTGTTTTCCTCAGGTATTTAGGTTCCGAGAAATCAAGCAACAATATTTGACGGTAGAGGAACCTGCACACTGATTTCCTAGAGCATATAGAGAGAAAAATAAGTAGGTAGACAGCAAAATAAGACACTTATTCTTTAACTAGACATTAGCACTGTCTAACGTGTGTGTGCTTGCGCATGCTGCTGTGTAGTGTGAGCACCTTTTACATTTTTTGCATTAGGAAGGATGTTGTCCTCCATCAGCTTGGAAAAACATGAGGCCAGAATGTTCTTTGTTGACCTGTGACAAGGTGAGATGGGAGGCGATGTTTCTCCACAGATTGCTTAACCACTCATTTTGTTTCAGTCAAAAACACTCACTGTGAAAAGCTTGTAAATATTCTTAATCTTTTCATTTTTTTTTTCACTTTCTCACTTGCAGGTTAGGAAATTCTATGATCTCTTGGGCCACTTTCAACACCCACTGGGTGATGTTAACAATGTACTGTATTGTTATCAAGCTAAAAACATGGCAGGTTTTATTCCTTACTCCATCTCCTTATAGTAAGTGTGGTAGGCCACCATCACCAGACAGCTGAGAAGTCTGCGGAGCAGCATGTCAGTGAAGGGAGAGTGGATCTCCTCTGGAGGGACGTCCTCTGATGGACCCAGAACAAGAAACAGTTAACAGATAAAGTACATATGGCACTAGCTGATCAGACACAGATTGGGCCTCCTCCTCGGCTTGAAAAACGTTCTTAATCCTGGACAAGGCCATGTTAACCATGTTGACAGAAGTGACCAGTTAGAAGGCAACATCCCCAAAACATCTGCAAATTCTTTCAGTTTCTTATTCAAACTCAGGAATACTGTAATTGTGAAGTTGTCAAAGTGTGTTATTTCTGTGTGAGAGTGAAATATATAGAAGGACCCTCTCACCCCTGATAAAGCGGTCTATTTGTGTCAGAGTGATGCCATGATGGTGGACGTTACAGTCTTTGAGCAAGCGCCAGAACTGCAGGCGGGACAGCAGGAAGGTGTTATCTGGGGAGTGGGTGTGGCCTAGTCGGCTGTAGTAGCTGTACATGGACCTTAGCTCGGCATTGTGCCTCATTACCACAAACTCCACCTGTTACAGAGCATCAGGTCAGAAACAGGAGTGAGAAAAAGAAACTGGAAATTGCACGGTTACATTTCACACTAAAATGGGATCTGACCTGTTTGAGCTCCATGTCTCGTTGTCTCTTGGGTATTTTCTCCAGGAGAGACCCAATGTCCAGAGCCATGTCTGGTACCAGTATAGATGAATCATTACTGGGGTCTGACGGTATCTGGGGAAATCCACCTGGAACAGGATACATAAATATTACACCCATGCGCAAGACACAAGTGTGTTGAAAAGTTAAAAGTGCAATCCTGCAGCCACTCCCCCTCTTGACAAGACTTGCACTTCACTACACAATCAGTGATGCTTAACGGAGAATTTTGAATGGAGTGTTTACCATGCGGCGTGCAAGGTCTAATTCCACTCAAGCTGGGGGCTAACATCTGATCATCCACAAACTCTCCTTCAAAGACATGCCCGTTCTTGAAAGTGAATTTTCCCTATGACAAATACAGTAGGATCACAATTACAATTAAAGCAGACTTTTGAGCATGGGAATCAATGTGTTGCTGAATTTGGGTTAATATATACATTGACAGTGAGAGGTGATACTGAATCATCAACTATAGGTCTTAACCTTTCCGTGTTTTTTATTGTTCTTCCATTCTCCTTCGTATCGCGCCCCTCCAGCATAGCAGAAGGTTCCCTGTCCGTGCCTCTGACCCTGCACAAAGTTCCCCCTGTATTCATTCCTCTGGGGATACTGAGAGCCGTCGACTCGCCTCAGGAGCCAGGTGTGTGTGCCTTGCCCCTGCTGAGAGAAAAGAGAATGTATGTGATTTACAGTGCAACTAACAATCAGACCTTGAAGGAATCTGTACAGAGAAATGTGTATAAAATGATGCACAAGACATCTAGATTTTTCTATTTGATGTAATGCTGCAGCTATAAAACAATGGCATCTTGGGTTTGAATATTTCACTCAATGTAAGTGTGATGTTGCTTCACTGAAGTGTTGCAACCAGCAGACACAGAATATGTATATGACATTGTCCTACAATATGGAAAAAATTAAAGTTATTTAATGGGAAATTTGAGGGAAAATTGGGTATCAAGGTGTTATATTTTCATATGTTTGGGAGAAGGCTGAGATTTGAAGTAACAGGGATAATGACTGAATTTTCATTTTGGGGTGAACTATTCCTTTAATGATACATGTTTTCACACCTGGACACCGTTCTGCCATGTGCCGCTGTACTGCTGCCCCAGTTTCAGCCACCTCATGGTGCCCTCTCCATGCCTCACGTTGTTCTTCCACTCCCCCTCATAAATGTTACCGGAGGGGTAGCTGTAAGGAAACAGAAATCACGTGGAGTTGATGTTTCTCACCGGCAATTTAACACAACACACAGTGGAGATTCCATCATGTACAGTGTTTATATAAAAGCATAAAAAGTAAAACCAAATACAACTCATCCATCTGTTTTCTCACCACATACATACCACCTCAATCCCTGTCCCTCTCTGTTGTTGTTCACCCAGTCTCCTTTATACCAGGAAGTCTGATCCTTGTCATAATAGATTGCACCCTAGGAAATAAACAACAGTCAACAAAATATACAATATAAAAATGTTTGTTTGGCCATATTTGACTAATACATGACTCCTACCTTCCCATGCCTCCTGCCCTGGTGCCACTGCCCCCTGTACACCACAGAGTTGGCACATGTGTGTGTTCCAGTGCCATGGCGTATACCGTTGCACACCTCTCCCTCATAAGAGCTGCCATCCAGCCAGGTGTACATGCCATGACCCATGGGCACGTTGGACACAAACTCCCCCTGTCACATCAGAAACTTCAGCTCACCCACACTTCTACTTATGAATTACTGCCATTTCTGAGTCGTTTTTATTGTGAAGGTGATACGTACCTTATACCTCACTCCATCTGCCCATATGTAGACACCATGGCCATGCATAAGCCCCTCTGAAAACATGCCCTTCAGAGAGACAATATAAAGCTACTTCAGTTTATATTTGGGCCTTTATGTTGTGATATTCTGTGGTATATGAAGATACACTTGTTGTTTGCATTACCTTGTACACATGGCCTCCCTGAAAATGAGCCACACCCTCTCCGTGGAACTGCCCTTTACAACTTTCACCTTCATATCTGTCAAGGTGACATCAATATTTATCTATACTTCAAATACAGCAATCAACGAGGAGACATAATGGCTCTGATTCAGCTCTTGTTGTCGATTCTAGACGATTTTAGCTCAGATTAATTAACAGGAATCACTAGCTACAATAAAGTTTAATACAAAGGTAATGATTATTCATCACCACGGTCTATTTGTGGGTGACATGCCTTTGAATTTAAATAATTAACGCTATTGAATGGATGATGACTCACCTCTGAATAATGATATTAGAAAGATCAGGGAGCTCGTAAATGTCATCAGTTTCTGGCTGCTGATCGGTGACAAGATCAGCTTGTGAGGAGAAAGAGTTCGTCAGGTTTGTAAAATGTTCCGATTCCTGGTCGGCGTCTGGAGACTTCACACCCGAGCTGGCAGAGTCAGTGGATAGTATTTTACTTTCCGTTTCTTCGTTTTTACTCGTAGCTTTCTTTTTATCTCCCTTTGCCATTTTGTCGGGCGTTTCTCGAACTCGGGTGAAAGTTAGCGTCGTCTCCTTGGCAACGGTGATGTGATGCCCTGAGACGCGCTACCACTACGGCATCTGTACTGGTTCAAAACTGTCTGTTTCTACTAGTTATGTACTAGTCCAAAGTGTAAAGGTCTCTCTGGCCCTACAAACCCATCAAGGTTATTCATAGATTTACAAAGACTTATGATTTACGTCGTGACGTTTTGTTTATCCAACTACAATTTTATTATCCTGTTTGTTGTTTTTTCTACCCCACTTGCCTTTCCCGATATACTTCTAACTTTATTCTACCTTTCCTACAATACCTTTATTTTTGTAAATAGTCTGTATGTATGTCTATACATACACACCAATAATACACACATTTGGTGTCTATTAGTCTCTATTCTTTACCATTATACACCTACACAAGTGCACCTTGTACTGTACTTGTGTGTATGAAAGGAACTATTAATATGAACTGACTGATTTATTGACTTATGTCTGCACAGAAGAGATGTAAAAATATAAAACTTTAATATGATCTGAGTGTAGTGTACAATAACAATAAAATCACAAAACAGAGAGATAACATGACAAACAAAACATAATCTCAGTAAGAAGCAGTCAAAATAAAATTTCTGTGAGGGAAAACACCAGCAGAGGTGAGGTTTAACAGGAGGAATCTCAGATACGGATACAACCAAGTTGGAAGCACAGTCAAATGATTCTGAGCTAAGTGCAGTGAAATATTTTCAGATGGTTCCTTCGGCATTCTTGATTGTCAGTCTTATGAGATGATGTCAAGGTTGGCCAGGTGTCTCATGGTCGGTCTGCCATGGGGACAGTTCCACGGCTGTTCAATCTCACCCATGTGAACCACAAGCTTCTTCATCTCGCTAACACTCAGAGCAGTACCAATCATCACCTGAAGATGGCGCCAAGCACAAACATCAGGCAATTTATCAGGAAGTGAACAATCAGACAAGTTTCCAACATCCATTTGAGTACAACACCTTGAGGGAAAGTTATATTTAATCCTATTACTTTAGTCACTAACAAATCTGAACTGCAAATGATCTATAAAGTAAATAGATATTTAAGTACTAGCAATCCAGGTACAAAAACTATTTTTGTTGGTACTCCCCAAAATTCATGAGCCATTTTCACCATCTCACCTAACAACTAGATATAATAAGCATACAGAATAAAACTCATAATGATGACTAGTTATCTGACAAAGTGTCTGATAATCAAACTTACCAGCCAAAACCAAAATTTACTAGCATGTGGCTGATGGCTGGTCCTACTGTGCTATCAATGTTCATCATCAGTATGAACTCACAGATTTCCGACAAGCCCTGGAGGCGAACATCTGTCTGACGCGGGATGGTCGGCACATGACCCCTGGGCTGTCACTCAACATGAAGATCAGCTCCTCAATGTCTGTTGGGCCAAATGTCCAGTTCTTACTGGTGGGCAGAGATACCAGCTTCACCCTCTCCATCACCTGGGCTACAATCACAATAAGAAAGATGTTTCAGTGTTATATGTCTATAATGTCAGTATATTTGCTGTGATATTCTGACCCTAAAACTAAAATGCTTTGACAAATGAAACCCACACTTGACTCAAGGTTTAGACATTCATATGAATTTTTCACATAAATTGTTCATACCATCCTCATCAATAAGAAATTCAAAGCCGTTCTTTCTGAAAATCTCAACGTTCTCCATGAGTACATTTTCATTAACTGCAGTGAGGTGAAGCTTCTGAGGGCTGGAAACAGAACACAAATAAATTAGTGACCTTCTAAAAGCACACTAAAGACTAAACAATCTAGAATAAAGGTGTAGAATATCTGGGTTCTTACGCTATGAGTTTCTGTCCTTGGAGCACAGTGTGCTGCTGCAGCATCTCAAAGTTGTATTTCTCATCTGTGGCGTGCTGGTCAATCATGAAGATGTCTGAGTTGAGTTTGGTGATGATGAAACCCAGGTTAAACTGGCCGATGATCTCCATCTCTCTGAACATGTCTTTGCTGTTGGGATAAGAGAAAACTATTTAAATGTGCTGGAATTTTTACTGCAAGATCAGTAAGTGGACTGAACAGAATAAGTAGGATCCCACCTGATCTCCTTCTTCAGCTCGTCCTCTGCACTCTGGTTTTCTCCAGGGTTGATCTTCGCCCTGAAGCGTCTGTACTGCAGCCCATCACTGGCCTTCTGTCTCTGCTGGTCCTGCAGCCTCCTCACCCTCCCTGCCAGCTCTTGCAATGAGAACTGAAGCGGGACTGCCCTCCTCCGTATGCAGACTGGAGCATCCACCTTAGGGCTGGAAGATCCCTCAGAACAGCTTGGATGTGCAGTGGATTTTTGATCTATGGGCAAATCCAGCTCCTCTTTCCTGGCTCTTTTTGCCTCTGGACTCAGAGTGGAGTCCTCATTGGAGGTGCATGGTTCAGTCTGTGGCTCTAACTGTTCAGTCTTGTCTGAAGGCTCTTCAAATGTCTCATTTTTAACACTTGCTGTGTCAATCATCAGTTCAGGGGAGTTAAACTCTGACCCACAACACAAACTATCAGGTGTTGCTGTAGTGGAGTCACAGTCAGACAGGGCGCTGTCCTTTCCAGAGTCTTTATCACTGCCTGGTGTCCTTCCATACCTGAAACCATCTAGAACTGACCGTCCCACTGGGGAGGATTTAGTTACATCTCTTGCAGGTTTCAGAGGAGATTGTAAACTTGGTCTGTGAGTTGAAGTCTTTTCCGGGCCCTTAAAGAAAGACTGTAGTGTTTTCTGCATTGGTCCACTGTTGACAGTTTTTGAAGCGCTTGACATGGTCCCGCTGCTGGAGGTGTGATGGCTTGAGAAGGCAGCTTTCAGCCCAGCCAGGTTTACAGATGACCTGGGGCTTTGAATCACTGAATCAGTGTCCTCTCCAGCCTCTGGGATGCGCTCATTGGATGGGACCACTTGACACTGTTCAGATTCAGGCCTTGTCACCACAGGTTTGAGGGCATCTATAGAGAGACGAAGAAGTAAGAGTGAAATCTCCAGAGAGGAATTTTAGCAGTGTATTCACTTGAACTGAAATCTATGCAAAATTACTCACAATGGAAAAAAACTATGTCTATGCAATTGATATTTCTGTGCTATGATACATTAACAAACTTAACCATTAACATGCAGACTTAATGATGTATTCTTACTGGTGCTGGCACTGGGTGTGTGGTTGAGGCTGATCTTATTGACACCGGCCTCATACATGGCGACGAGAGAGGTCTTCAGGATCGCCAGCAGGAGCTTCTCCTCCTGAAGGAAAATCTGACGCTTGTCTGGGGTCACGTTAACATCCACACACTCTGAAATAACACAGCCAAAAAAATAATTTAATGCAGTAATCCAATGATTAGTTTCTGAATTAACCACAATTTTGATTCATGTCTCCTTTCTTACCCGAGGCGACGATTATGTTCAAGGCAACAAATGGATATTGATGTCTGTTGTACATGTGATATACTTCATTTACAACTTTGGTCACCTGCAACATGAAAATGATCAGAGATTAAGTTCAAAATGGCACCCCAGCACACCCACCCCTCATTTACCATTCAAATCTAATGCTATCTACCTTAGTGGGATCACATGGCCGGTTGTTGATGAAAAAGAACTGTCTGTCTGTGGCGCTCCTTCCAACGCCGTGGTCTGCTTGTGACACAAATCCGGTGACGCTGTAACACACAACCCGTGAAAATAATGTGCTTTACTGACAGATTGAAAAAGCATATACACAGGGTTTCCATGTAATGGTGTCACTCACGTAAAGAGGTTTTTGGGTAGTTCTGCATCCTTGAGCCCATAGTCTTCTATAATATTTTCTGTAGGGGACAGCTGCTGAAAAGGAAGCAGACTCTGCAGCTGCAAAAAAAGAAACAATAAAAAAATCATGAAATAAAATAAATAAATAAAATTCTCACACACCGCACAATAGAACTCGAGTAAACAACTAGCTTGCAAATCAATGGTGTCTTCAAGAAAAAGTCAAACTTATTTTCCAACCTGTTTTGGTCCAAATATGGCGCCTATGTTGTCCCTCATACTCTGGCTGCCACTGGTGCTCAGCACTGGGCTGCGTTTTCCCTGCCCAGTCTGGTTGGAGCAGGTAATACGCACTCCAGTGGAGATGATACAGTAGGACTGGAGCACATGTACCATTTTGGTGTACTCCTGAAGATACAAAACAATGTACTGGGCATTAATGGAACAGCTATTTTCATTTGCTACTGTATTATAGCCTCAAATAATAAAGTTATCAAATTGTGAGGGGGAAAAGGACCGACTGATGATAAATGTCTCCACAGTATAATATAAACAAACTGAAGTCTCATGATTGAAAATTAAATTTCAAATTCCATTACAGCAATTTCAATCCCATTCCCGTCTCGATGTCCACAATAACAACTCTAACTTCTAAGCAACCTTCTTTATGTTGCGCTGGAACTCCTTGTGTCGGACGGGCAGGGTGTAGAAGAGCTGCTGCAGGCTGACTGTGGTGCCCTGCTGGCGGGGATGAGGCGACCGCTGCACCAGGTGACCGTTGTGGTCAAACACAAGTTTGGTCCCCACCTGGGCTGACTCATGGCATGTCACCACACTCAGGTCACTGAGGCAGGGGGAGACGGAAACGGGGGGTTTAGTTTATGGTATGACAAAAAATCAACTCTGTGTAGAGCTGCAATTAGAAAACTGCATTATGGCATGCCTCTCTTACCTCAGAGCACATAAAGAACTGAGGGCTTCACCTCTGAAGCCAAACGTTTCAACGTGGATCAGATCAGAGAAATCCCTTAGCTTTGATGTGTGATGCTTCAGTGCTGTGGAAAAGAGGAAAGAGGATACCTTTGATCAAGAGGAACAGGTGAATGATGACTGGACTGTAATTGCAATGCACAAAGACAGACAGAGGTGACAGAGGAAAAAAGGTGACAATTACTCAGTCCTTCAAAGTTGGCTTCTTCTACCCCTTTGCCGTTGTCTGACACTTCCACCAGATCAGCTCCATGCTCCTTCAGCTTGACATCTGGAACATGAAAGGATGTGTTACTGTTTGTAACACCAAAAAGCAAGAAAACTCACAATATGCTTCAGTAAAGTAGATATCAGTTCCATGTAATGTAATCTAAAACTAGTTCACTCTAAATCTTATTATGCACATAAATCTTTAACACTATATACAGAAGTCTGTGAGAGCCCTGTTGAGGCACATCTATACATACCGACATTGGTGGCCCCTGCATCGATGCTGTTCTCCACCAGCTCCTTGACAGCAGTTGCCAGACTCAGCACCACCTGTCCTGAGCAGATCTGATGCACAGAGTGTCGGTCAATGGCCTTGATGGCTCCTGCTGGTTCAGAGCTGTTGACAAGAAAGCATTGGGTGTGACTAACAGCTGTATATAATGAATTCTACCAGTGCTGACAGATGTAAACATGTACAGCAAGCTAGCAGATAACAGAGATGGGAAAAGCCCTGATATGTTCCATTCCCTCCTCTGAGGAGAGACAGTGATGCCAAACTCCGTGAAAAACTCCAACAATTTTCATTGACTTAGCTTGCTGGTAAACATACATACCTCGTAAAACATGACTTAAGACGATTTAGACATCAATAGTCTTCAGTGGCAAATTCGGCATACAAATAATCTACTGAGCCGCACATTATTTTAATAAACGTCCAACTTTAAGGACTGGTGCGCACTGTTCGCTGCCACCTCCCTAATGTAAAAGGGCTGTGAGAAATACCCTGGAAGTATTTTGAAAATGACAAGCGAGCCAAATAAAAAAAGTGACACTTTGCTGCAAGAAAAACTACTCAATGTAGGCTCTGTGCCTAATTGAAGTGTGGCTCCGAAATATTCGTAAAATGGCCTTAGCGTAGGCTGCTTCGTGTACCTTTGCCGATAAGCAATATTTTTTCAACCTAGTTTCGGCGAGAACGGAACGTAAGGTCATGTGGCAAAAATGGGGAAATGTTCAACATTATAGGTAACCAAGATGTAAAAAAAAATACAACAGCTGTAGTAATTCAGAATTAGGTTGACAACTTACCAAGCATCGGTCATATTTACTCTGGAGTGAAGACGCTTCGGCAACTAGCTAAGTATTTTCAGTAGAAACATGCGTGTCCTGCTCTGAAATTTCACTTTGTCACTCTCTATATATCTATGCTCTCTCTACGCAGAGGGAGAACGAGAGGAAAGATATAACGGATGCTACAACCTCGTGCACACTGTTTTCAATACAACTCAGTGGGACCGTTTTACAACTGCACATTGTAAACACCACAGTGTGTTCCGCGCGCTACCGGGACATTGCTTTGTCTGCTCGCGAGCGTCAACTGTGCACTGATCAAGCGCAGTAACCTTTTTTGGATAATGAAAATATATACAAACCATATAATGCGCAACACAACACATTTATAAAACGCGTACTGTCTTATGAAAAATAAGAGCAACGCCACAGACAACCAAAACTATACGAAAAGGTAGATACCACAAGATTAGATCCATTTAATTAAACACGTATTTACAATTATGGTAAGTTTTTTTGGCTGGAAGCATAACTACTGCGTAATACGGCCTCAAGAAAAGTCATAAATATGTTAATGCGAAAGATTTAGATATAATGTATAAGCTCCTTAAAGCATAGAATAGAATAATCTTTATTGTCATCGCACAAGACAATGAAATTCTGTTGGAGCAGTCCACCAGTTGCAAGGATTATAAATATAAGGATAAAAATATAAAAATATGTAGAAACCAAGAGACATATTTACAACACAAAGAGGCATATTTACAACAGAACAAATATGAAAGATAAACTTGTGCAAAAAAAAAAAAAATCTGAGCAATCTGAGTATAAGTTTAGGATACTTGTTTGAGTATTTTTGCATAGAATGTATAAACAAACCATGCCAACTAATATTCTGTGATGAGCCACAACATATTTATTTTGACTTTCCAATGTATGCAAAATTTCATCAGCTATCCACTGGGATCTTTGAATAGACCATGTGGTGAGACGTTAGGGCTCACCTAAAACTACTACAGAGCCTACATAAACGAAGAAGCCACGTTTTATTTTATTGTAGTTAACCCTGGGGTTCAATATTAGATTTGTAATTCGTGCAGAACAAAACTTGGGTTTAGGTCTTATGCTGTTATTTTGGATGTGATATCTTTTCATAGTAGATTACATTTTTCTTTAAACCCTAATACTGTCAGATGGTCCCTTCACATAAAGTGCATCATGGCCGTCATTTTGCTGACCGTGTGGTGTCAGTTTGACTCTACTGAGGGAACTTTTCATTTTACTCTGCCTCGTACGATGCAACGTCTACACAAATTTACTTTAACGAGAAGTTTAAATATATAGGATAAGCGGCAGATATGGGGTAGCTGTCGTTGTTAATTCAGTAGATTTTCAAGACTATACTTTGTTTATCCCCAAAGTCATCATTATTCACACACACAAATGTTTAGTTTTACGTCCAACGGACTCCGGTCGGAGGAATGTTCTAGCAGCAGCAGCAGTAGGAGCAATGTCTTGGTTCCCCGCAGCTTTTCAGCCGCTAGGAAACCTGACAGGTCTCTGTTCAGTTTGGCTAGCGAAGAGGACGACGAAGAAGCCCAGTTTGACAGTAAGCGGCTTTCCTGTTCTGCTCGTCGTTCAGTGTAATGAACCTTTAAAGTTAGTCACGTAAGTTGGTGGATGGAGGCAGAGAAAACGTCTGTTTTTGAGACAGGTATTGATGTGTGTTTGTGTACTAGCAAGGGCGTAGCTAGCAGTTATGGGCCCCTTGTACAAGCAGGTGACTCTGGCCCCTCCCTCACCCCCCCCACCACCATCATTCCAGCTATGAGAGGTATCTATGTCTGCCCACCCATAACTCAAGCACTTCTCCACACATTAATTTACTGATCAATTATCGGACACATCTCAAATTGATATCATGGGATTTTTGGGGTAATGCCTTGATGATGCAAATCAGCTGTCATGTTACACTCTCCAGTAGTCCCTTGTTTAAGATTTGTCTCAGGAGGACAGTTTACACCAGAAAAATAGAAACATCTCGTCAGATTTAATTCCTGGTTGTTCAAGTTTTTCTACCCCGGTTACCGTGTCACATTGCTAAGAAATTTGAATAATGTTTAGGACAGTCAGCATCTGGGACTCCCTATTGTCCTTTGTGCCGGGATAATAAAATGCCAAACTCCATAAAAATATGTATATAGTTTAAATAAAAAAAAAAATATAGTTTGAATGTTGTCTTCCTCATTGGAAAAAAGTGTAACCCAGCAGAACCAGTTGGAATAAGTTGCTATGCTCTGTGCAGTATGTAAATTTGCAAATAAGCAAATGTTATTTATTTATTTATTTGTTTGTTTGTTTGTTTGGTAATGGATTGTGGTGTCTTCATGCCAGACAGCGTGGAACATATTGGGGCTAAGGACAATTGAGTCAGTGTTTGTATGTGAAACGTGAACTACTTTCTCTGAAAGCTTGGAATCAGGGGATCAAGACTGTTTGTTTCAGGAGCTATCAGAAAGTCTTATATGAGGTAACAGAGTTAAAGAATTGAATTGAATCTGTCCCTAGCATGACAGCCAAAATCGATTGGCTGAATGATTGATGCCTGATTCACTGACCACTGTGGGGCTGTAATATGTGACAATTTGTGACTTGTTTTTTTGTGGTCTACATTATGCATTGTTTTACTGTGATATTGTTTAATTTTTTGTGTGTTTTACTGCAAACCCACTTTCCCGTAAGGGACAATAAAGTTTGAACAGACTTAGACCTAATATGTGATGTCATCAGGGTGTAAAATCTGGGGCGGAGAATGAAAAGTTTATGAATTAGCAAAGGAAGTTAAGCTGACTGAGTGGAATTCCTACAGTTTTAAATTGTAGATCAAGTCAAATCCTAACGAGGCGTGGTATCACCGATCATTTAGGCTCCGATGAATTATGAGTCAAGACTTCCTGCAGTATGATGAAATAAGAGTAAAGAAATGTCAGAGAGCTTTGCCAGACAAGATGGCCACTGCTTCCCTTTCTGGCACACTGTGGATCCCCTTTCTGCTCGGTGTTCATTTCATAAAGAGTAGATGGAGGTGGATCCCCCCTTTGCTCAGTCTGTTTATTTCATGTAGAGTAGGCGGAGGGGGCCGGTGTGTGCTGGTCCAGGCAGATAAGCATTACTACTGAGCACACCCCCACATATGCATAAACACGATGGGCATTTTCTGCCTTGGGGGTGAATAGGATAACCATTAGTGCAACTTTGGGTTCTTGATATTGCAAGTGTTTTATACAGGGGGAAAAATGAACCCAGAGGAAAAAGACATTGTTGAAATGATAGCGAGAATTATTGCTGAAGGTAAGACAGTCGTGGAATTCCTATAAAGAAAAAATACTGTGGAAATATATGACGTATAGAGGAGTGTTTTTGAGTTTAAGATAACCCATTGTAATCTGAGCTGTTTGTTTTGTGTTTTTATCACATTTATGTGTCTGCAATGACATAATTTCATTGTAAATATTTGTCAAGAACAAAGCTAAACAAAGTAGCAAGCCGCAAACAAGGAAATACTTATACTATCATTGTGACCTTTCACTAATATTCAACACTATTGTTTCCTCTTTCTCTTTTCTGTTTTTTTGTGTGTGTGTGCTCAGCTTCTGACTCAGATAATAACCATGAGGTGCTGATGGCTGGGAAGCGTTACCCATCCATCCAAGAGTTTGCCTCAGCGATCCCTAACCACCTTCTCCTGGGCTCTCTGCTGGAGCACCTGTGCTTCGTCTATGAGAGTAACCCAACACGCTCACGCATGCTGTTTAAAGGTAGGGCTGTTGACATTTTTTAATGGACTTGACAGAGGTTACTGTCTGGATCACCAGCAAGAAGCTGTTTTCCATTTCGTAACCATCCACCGCTTAGTATTTGTAAGATGCTGTTATGTTCCATACCTGCCGCCAGCTGGATAATGTCTGTAGTTGTACTTTGTTCTGGGTATTTTCTTGTGTGAGCAAAATAACCAGGCTTTAATTTTCTTGTGTAAGTGTCATCTGAAGGATTACTTTGTTCCCAAATACTATAGGAATTCTTCTTGGTGACATAACATCTCACACAGGAAGACAAGTGCACACTATGGTGGTGTGTGGTGTTTCCGTTATTTTGTCCACCTTCTTTGCAGTGTCGTCTACATTTTACATATTACTCTGTGTGGACATGTTTAGCACGTCATCAGTACATGCATTCAGGCCTTTTGGTGTACAGTGAGATTATCGTTTAATTCAGTGACATATTCATTCTTTGTTCCCTCATCCTCGTCTTTCTTCCCCCAATAGCCATTGGCCAACGTTTAGCCACCATGAACCTCCTCTCCCCGCTGGCCATCAGTGACGAGTTCAGCACCATCAGACTCCAACACAACCGGGCCTTCACCGAGCTGCTACATGCCGCCAACGCCTCTCTGTTTCCGCAGGTAACTGGACACAGGGTCAGTGTGTCGGCGAGATGCTTTTCGATTTGTATGTTTGTTAGTCTGACAACGATATAAAAAGATATTTCAAAAAAGTTACGAATGTGCTTAGACATAACTTTGAGTAAAGATTGATCAAGAAAGGGCTGAGTAACTTGCCAATTGGCTTTAAAGGGGCGTGTCTGTGGGCGTGTCTTGTCTTTGTCTGTGGCAACGATATCTCAAAAAGGTCTGAATGGATTTACATGAAACTTTGTAGAAATGCTGGTTGTGGCCCAAGGAAGGGTTGAGTAACTTTTCACACCAATAACCCAAAAGATGCAACAAGGACAAACATAAATGCAGCCATGCACATGTTGCAATACCTGATTGGCCTCCTTGGCGCCGCTCTGCGCTCTACTGAGCACATTTTTCTAGTGATCCCATGTATTGGTCTGTTATATATTTTTGTTTGGGGCTCAGCTGTAAGGCCAAATAAGGACATTTTTCCAGATATGTGTGTGTGTATACAGGTGGGATGCTGCTGCTATAAATGCTATATTATGGCATATGTACAATTTAATAGAAAACATCACATATTGAGAGGAATATAGGCATTTCTTTGTTCTGCCTTTGTTATCCCAAATAATCTTTACCTACCCTCTATGGTTGTTATTTACCATCAGTATTTATTGTTGCAGTGTCTACATTGTGGTAACAGTTCTTACCTTCATATTATTTTACAGGGCCAACCGTTTCTTAACACGGACACACAGGGCCTTGCTGTAAGGTAGGAGCTCTCATTCTTTCATGTGGAGTGGTTTTTAATGTTGAGTTACATTCGAGGATTATTTATTTTTTGTGTAAGAGATGTTACTTTAACCTTCCCACAGACCTAAAGAGGGGCTTTTTGAACCGCAGACGTCACGATACCTCAGTGAGTTTGAAGAAATCTGTAGACTTGGAAAAGGATCCTATGGCAAAGTTTTTAAGGTATTTAATTCACACTGTTCCATTGTTTCATGTGTACTTTTATTTATCAAGAGGGACAGCTGTTTGAACCAATACCACCACAGCATCATCTTATACTGCTTTTCATTTTGTAGGTTATAAACAAGCTGGATGGCCAGAATTACGCTGTGAAGAAAATTCTCATCAAAAATGTCTCAAGGGACGACTGCGTGAAGGTGGGCTATCGGGGCGTCATACTGATATAGCTCAGGTCACACACACTTACAGTAACTAATAAGACTTTTCTGTCATTGTCTTGGTCCCAGGTCCTCCGGGAGGTCAAAGTGTTGTCCAGCCTGCAGCATGTAAACGTTGTGGGCTACCACACAGCTTGGATGGAGCACGTCCAACCTGCAGCACGTGAGTGTTACCCTGCTGCCCCTCAACAAGTTCTTGTGCTCAAATGAATGCAGCTGCTGTTTACTAAAGTAAGTGAGCAGTACCACTGCACATATCATTAGACAAGATTTAAGTTTTAACTTCCTTCTTTACAGACCCTCAGTCTCTCCTGCCAGCACTGGAATCAACGGAACAGCAAAATAGGTGAGATCAGCCTTCTATATGGACACCTGCCAAGTGCCAAGTGTCTGTGATCTTTTTTTTTTGTCTGGTAAATCAGTAACGATCACCTGCCGCACCAGCTGGCAACTATTTTAAAACAATAGTATTTGAATACTTTTTAACACAGTCTCTACTTTTTGCTTGTCCTGAAATGTTGTCCCTACTCAAACCAGAGCAAAACAATGGCTGCTGTTATGGTTATGCTGTTCTACAAAGTTGTAGTGTATAATCATCTGTCAACTTTCAACTTTGAAGTTGCATGAAGTTAATTGAAATTTAACATTTTTCCTATGTGTTGAGTCACTTCGTTATGAATTGTAAACTTGGATCGATTGTATATGTGTATTTTCATCTTTGAAAACCACTGACGTGATGATTTTTCTACTAAAATTCATTTATTTTGATGAATGAAAAAATGTATGAAGTAAAATTCCGTCTATACAATCTGAATGTATCCTGGTCCTCTCTTTGTAGTTCTGATGAAAGCCCTGACGGCAGCAGCACTGGATCCTCAATCGTCTTTCAGAGCACCAATCATGCACAGCCAGATGCTGCTTCAAGTGCCAAAGTACTTCCAAGAGAATCCCAGCCTGTCCAAGCCTTAATCCCTAACCAGGGCAAGGGCCAGGTGGTCTGTCCCAAGACGATGCGCCGCATCCCGGAGAACTATGTCCCCTGTGTGTTCCTGGGTCAGCCTGGCTCTGTAAAGAGCTCCAAATGTCCCGCTATGAACTGGGACGACTCAGCGCTGCTCGAGGACGACTCCAGCAGGAGGAACATGGAGCTGAACAATCTCTGCCCTGAGGTTGACAGTCAGCTGTGGGCTGACAAACACACAGCAAAGCCTTCTAAAGAGGTAGGTCAGTTTTTACCCCTTGTCAGGGGTACAGGTAGAAAGTATTTTAAAACAGCGCCATCATGTGACACTAAAAACTCCACTGAAACCCAGTATCATGTTAATCAATAATTAAAAAAAAACATTAACACATACTTCTGTGGAATGTGCAATAGTTTTTATTAAAAGTCAATTATGGCCTGATACATTGACAAACTCATACATCGGTCTAACCTCACTGAGCATTTTAGTCAGGTGGAAGTAGTTTAACTTCAGTTGAATCTCACTTGTTAGAATAATGAGTTTAGAAAATGACTTATGTAAAAAGTAAAACTCAGTAAAAACTATTTTAATTAGAATTTCAAGTATCCTTCAATATAGGTATCCATTTTCAAGTATAAGTTAGTAACTACATTGTGCAAATTTAAAAATAACCTACACCATTTCATTTGATAATATATTAACTTTTCACCAATTTTGGTAGGGTTTCTTTGTCATCATATCAACAATGTTAGTACTGCAGGTCAAGTCCAAAAGAACTGTGTTTTACTGCAAATGACAAATCTTATCAGAAAATAAACCCTGCTCAAGTAAAAGTAGGAACCCTTGAAAGAAAATATCAGTAAAAGTAAAAAGCAAGTGTAATTACATCTTCAAAAAATGGTATAATTTCAGAAACAAGAGTTCATTCAAAAATGAGAAGTAGGTTTCTGATAGTTACTGCTCTGCTGTGTCTGCAGGTGCAGTTCCACCTGATGCTCTACATCCAGATGCAGCTGTGTGAGCGCTCGCTGAAGGAGTGGATCTCTGAGAGGAACTCAGCACCCAAAGAGGAACATGCCTCTAGATGTAATTATTCTATTACAACTGATTAACACGCACAGTTACAGACACACACACAGTCATGTACCTGCATAAACATACACAAGTATTAAATTTATCCAATACTTTTTCTATTTTTCAAATTATTGAATAAAAATTTTTTTTTTTTCAAAAAGCACATCACTCTATGTTTCTAAGCAATGAGTTTCTTCTCATTTGCAATAGTTAAAAATTGCTGTTCATTTCACTTGTGCTAATTTCATTTTCTTGAATGTCCTTGCAGGTATAAAGTAGATTTTGAATAATGAATGTGTCATACATGTGCGTTTTCAGGCCCGTATGGGTGCGTGGATATGGAGCACACCCTCAGCCTGCTGAGAAAAACACTTGAAGGGGTGGAGTACATTCACTCGAGGGGAATCATGCACAGAGACTTAAAGGTAATGTGCAGTTGAAATTTGGTAGATTTTATTTGATTAGATAAAACAGATTTTGACAGTTCTCATCCCAGGTGAGGTAGATCAGAATTGAAACATCTCTGTAGGCTTCATAGCCGTTTGAGGTGTATGTCTGTGACGATTCTAATTTATCCATGTCATGGTACATCTAAGTGTACAAATGCTGATGTTTATGTATGGAAATCGTCATCCTGCCTCAGCCTCAGTTTGGCATGACAAATGGAAGCCAAGCAGGAGAAATGGCTAACAAGTCGGGATCAGTTAAATTGTCTGTCACAGAGAAAATGCTGCATTTGTTCTCCCAGTAGTTGAAGACGAAGTCATACAGCCTCTCAGGCAGGATTTTTCTCACTTCTTCTCTCTTGCCCCTGCCATGGTTCAGATAAATATTAATCTTGCAAATGTCCTGAAGCTTCCTGGGCTGGAGAGTCAGGTCGAGCAGCTGGAGCCTCTGCATGGAGAACTGTGGTAGCATCAAGGTAGTGGGCAGGAGGCCATTTTGGTTATAGAACATGAGTGGGGAGCTCAGGCTGAGGAGTTTGACCAGCAGAGAGCTGTGCCTCACGTTGGCCTTGTGGTTCAGGAACAGGAACAGACAGCTCTCTCCTGCTTTGGTCAGCTTGTTGATGTTGGCTCCGTAAGACAGCAGCAGGTCCACCAGTGCCTCGTTGCCGTTGCTGCACACCTCATGTAAAGGAGTCATGCCAGCCTTGTTCACTGCATTGGGCTCGGCCCCATGCTCCAGGAGCTCAGAAATGCAGCTAATGTCAACCTCTGATAATTTACCGCTCCGCATAGCTGCTGCCAAAACAGCCAGGTGCAGAGGAGTGTTCCCAGAATGTTTCATCGCCTTTAAAACAGTGAAAAGTGTACATTAGTTTCATGTAATAATGACATTTCAAGATTATTTGTTACAAAATCTTAAACGTAAGATGTTACCAGAAACAGACTAAGAGGATAAAAAAATCAAACTGTTTGTGTTTGTGATTTGAAAGGCATTGTGAATGGATAATGTATCCCTTTGCTCAAAAAACAAATGTGAATTCAGCAGTTTTTTGTGGTCCTCTGCATTGGACCTTCAACAGAGGACGAGGCTAACACTTAAAACACTCAATTCACCAAACTTTCTTGAGTTTGGAAAAGTTTGAAAACCCAAGGCAATGTTTAGCACTGGCCTCTTATACCTCAAACCTCAGCAGAGATGAGAATCTGTTGAATGCTGTTTGGGCCATTTGAAGGGACATTCAAAATGACACTGTGCAGCTAAGAAGAATTAATAAATGAGGATATTTTATTGGTCTGCACTTACTCCCTTCATGGAGATCAAAGTGCAGGGTTGGCTTCAGAGAAGCACAGTGGAACTGGTAGAAACTCGGTGTCTGGCTCAAGAATTGAGAGTTGAGGGACGCTGGCCTACACATTTTTTTTTGCTGGATTATTCAGATGCTACGGGAGCAAACCTCAGGATTATTTTGCTCTAAGCCTAAAAATGGAGAAAGACCCACAAAAATAAATCTTCTATTTTATACTGCATATGTAACATCCATTTATCACACTGGTCTTATCTAATTCTTGTTCCAGCTTGTGCCAGTTGTGGCTGCTTTGACATACCACTACGTTTACTCACAGCTTTATTTGGAGTAATGGAACCTGACCAGCTCTTCAGGTTGGTACGGTAGATGGCACAGTAGCATGCCACTGCACAAGCTACAGGCTTCATGTCACTCAGCTGGAAACTAGAAATTGTGCCTGACTACAGCTTCTGGGCCACGTATTTGCTCTGCTCTCTCAGATTTTAAAAGATTAGAATTAAAACCAGTAGAGAGCCTGAACTTTTTGACAAATTGTGGGGACCGTACAGGCAGTTCTTTTTATGAGATTTTGTCAAATATGAAGCGCTTGTCTTTGTTTACGAAACTACTGTACAGCCAACACTACTGCGGACTACTTACTCTTCTGACTGAGAAACATATTTGTTTCTTGTGCAACTTCTGTGCAACCAGTGCAAGTTTCTTAGTTATTATATCCTTTTTTCATGTAAAGTGGCTTTCCTTGATGTAGGAGGTTAGGGTTGAAAAATTGTAGGGAAGGGTCAGTGTCTTTCTCATTTCTCCATTTTACGTTGGCCTATCTACGGTGTTTGTCTTTTGTGGTGTATCATGAAATTTTTATTTAAAAAGAATTTACAACAACACAAATAGAGGGGGAAACACTAACCATATTGACATCTGCTCCATGCCTGATCAAGTTGGCTATAATGTCCTTGTTGAGGATCCCACAGGCCATGTGCAGGGGCGTCATCCCAGTTTGGTCCACAGCATTAATCGCAGCACCGTAGCTGGCCAGAATCTGGATAGCAGGCAGAGCTGCATAACGTACAGACAGGTGGAGAGCCGTCTGGTGGCTTTCCTCCTCCACCTTAGGAGAATCAAAATAAACACAAAACCCTCGTCAGAGTATTGCAAGTGGTATGTTGAAACGATATAATTGCATATAAGAATCTTTAAAATGTTTTTCACCAGACACTTCACATTTACATTTTAGACATCTAGTTATTTCAGCTATTACAACACCGCCATTACAAACAACCATTAGCAAGGAATTCTGAGCTTGGACCAAAAGTGCCCCGCAACATTCCTGTGAGAAAAGTGCTAGAATAAAATGAAATGTGAGCAAAAGACAGGTTTAGGCAGTTTTTTTAAGATAAGTACAGTTTAAAGCAGGTAGAGAGCATGAGGACATTGTTGTGTAGTTTGGATGGCCCCAGTGAGAATTGCACCCCTTACCCTGTCATGGTTAGCCATGCTCTATCTATTGAATCTCACAGAAAAGAGGCTTTGAATAGAGTGAAAACAGCTTTTTGAGGACTCTGAGAGAAAGTTGACATTGATTAATCCCACAAAACTGATGGGTCACCTCAGCGTTGATATCAGCCCCGTGGTCACAGAGGACCCGGAGGCAGGCCTCGGTACGCTGATGCACACTGCGCACACTGATCTTTAGTGTGGAATGTGGTGTGGTGCACAGGACTCTGGGCCAACTGGCAATCACCAGCTGCAACACAGTTCGACCTTGCTGGTCCCTGTCAAATGTGTAGAGAACGTTTAGTTGGTGTAGAGGTATCATAAGTATAGTGAGTGTACTACAGTCACCTCAGGTGGAGCTGCTTCCTTTTTATTTAGGACAAAACGCAACCAGTGAAATGTGTGTCATTGCACGGGTAGTCACTGTGTATGAGTTATCTTCACAGAGGCTGTAATTTGGAGCTCTCCAGTCATCAAAACTGAAATTTTATTCTTTTAAATGCAGTTTTATTTTGAGAAGAGTAATAGACCTATTTAATCACCACTAAAATTTGACCCAGAGTCATTGTTTTTACTCCAAGAGGCTTTTACCATGAAAGATCAACCCCATTTTACATTGTAGTGTAGGTGGTGGTGATATTTGTGTGTGTATCCTTGTTCCTGTCCGCGCGTGTTTGTATGTGTGCGTATTTGTCTTAACCTCATGTTAGGATCCGCCCTTGCTGCCAGGAGCCTCTCCATGCTTCTTACTCTACGACAAGAGGCAGCCAGATGAAGGGGGAGGATAGAAAGTCCCTAAGGCAAGACAAGACGAGACAGACTGGAAGGGCAGTGAAACACTCAAAATATGTGCAGTTGTAGTAACACTGCAAAAGTTTGTTTGATTTCCACAAAAGGCCATTGCTTAAACTGAATGAATTAAAGCAGAAACACTTTACAAATGAATAATCATTGAGCAGGTCTCGTTTATCACTGTCTGTATGCAAGCACATCTGTGTATGATTTAGTGATATTTACAGTACTGTAGGTAAAATTAAATATAAATACTGTAGGTATTTTCAGTCCATGTGAAAATGTTTCCCACACCATGAAATATTTATTTTAAAATGTTTCAGCTAACATGAATAATTTGTAATTTTCCCAAAACAAGGTTACATTGCCTTTACCTTAGAGATGACATTTATGGGTCCACCGTCTTGTATCTTTATGAGAAAGTTGCTCCCATGCGTTTTTGAGATGTCATCAATCCGTCCCAAGTCCTCATCCATGATCGCAGTGTAGAATTCAGTGTCGCGAAATGTGGTAGTATTAGAGTCTCTTTCCTCGCAGCCCTCACTCTCCTCCAGCATGCTCAGACACTGCAGCCCTTCTGTCTGCTGCGCGTTGGCTTAGAGAATATAAGGTTTGGAAAGCTGGTCATTCTGGTTTTTAGACATAGAAGCATAAATGAGCAGGTTATGAAGGCATTTAGAGGAAGGAGCTACAGAGAGATGGTCACAGCAGCTTCTGCTTTATGTGTATGGTGTTTTCCTGCGTCAAGCTGATTTTATCATTTAGGGTTGTGAGTCGTGTCAAATTTTAATGCGTGGTCTTACTGTCACGACTGATAACCTCTGGCTGCGTTTGGGGCCAGTTACGGGGATTGATAACACACTTTGGAGTGATCTGTAGGCTGGAGAGGTTGAACTTGCAGACAGTAGCAATATTTAATTATAAAAAAGAAGATAAATTACTAGATTTTTAAAAAGATTTGTTTACTAACCAGTCTGTGGCAGTGCAGAAAATATGGTACAGTGTTTTCAAATTTGAAGAGGTTCGTTGAGATAAAATCTCAGCAGATTGAATATTGTGGACACTGTCTCCTTCCACAACGGCCGCATACAGTTTATATTGTATTGACACGATCCAACTATCAAGAACTCTCGTCACAATATCTCAGTTTGTAAATGATTTCCTCATTTTCATTAAACCTTTGATGGAGGAAGTAGTTCAAAATACATCCGGGGAACTGAAACTGAACCTGTTAATTTTGTTTCCATTTACACTTGATTCCAGCTTGGACATTTGCAGTATTATACAGTTCGAATTGATAATTTCTGTGATGTTGTTCTTCCCACAGCCTAGGAACATTTTCCTCCATGGGCATGACTGCCATGTTAGGATTGGAGACTTTGGTCTGGCCTGCAGAGATATAATGGTGGACAACCATGACACCTCTGCCTCTCAAAACAGTGGTAATACCTTCAACTGTTTTATTACTAGCACAGGCACAACATGGCCAGTAGATGGTGCTATGTGCATGACAGTCACATATCTGGTGCATTTTGCAGATCCGTCACATACTACAGGTGTTGGGACATTTGTGTACGCTGCTCCAGAGCAATTGGAGGGCTCCCAATATGATTCAAAGGTAAACACAATAGCTTAACAGTTGAGTTGTTTTTGATCATGGCGTCTGACCCAATCAGGAATGTCATCATCCTTATATCTCATCTTTGACATCTTCAGAGCTATATAGAGATATGAGTCTAATCTTAATGTGTTTCGGTGTTCCCCTCTCAGTCAG
The DNA here is from genome assembly GCA_900302535.1 of Neoniphon sammara. Lineage (NCBI taxonomy): Eukaryota > Metazoa > Chordata > Actinopteri > Holocentriformes > Holocentridae > Neoniphon > Neoniphon sammara. The sequence goes on from OMKZ01027304.1 coordinate 70,384, forward strand.
ACATGTACAGCATAGGAGTGATAGCTCTGGAGCTTTTTCAGCCCTTCGGGACAGAGATGGAGCGAGTGCAGACCCTTGGGAACCTGCGAGAGGGGAAGATCCCAGACTCTTTCCGCCACAGATGGCCCGTCTTGGCCGAGCACGTCATGAAGCTCACAAGTAAAGACCCCAGCATTAGGCCCACAGCCACCCAGCTGCTGCAGAGTGAACTCTTCAGCAGTAAAGACATGGTATGGAGAGTCAAATGGACACACTGGGGCTATAAAAACTATTCACCCACGTTTTATGGTGCTACACAAAGTCTGCGCAAAACACATTTATTTGGGATCCATAGTCTAAAGTCTATATCATAGATGAGAATTTTATTCAAAAATTCATGCTAAACATCTAAATATCTGTACTTTGTGTGGCCTTTAAACCAAAAATCCCCAAATCCCCATCTAATTTTGAAGTACACGAAAAACATTAAGATAAGAAAAGATAAATACTTTTTATAACTACTATGGAACCAATATGATTTAAAGTTAAGAAGGGATTTTTACATCGGTGTAATAATCTCAAATTCATATTTTTGATGACTTAAATAGACTTTGGGATTTATTTGTGGCTCAATTGTATGTAGCACCATCCTGTGCCTAGGACGAAAGTTGACTAATGAAACTTAGAAACAACAAATATACATTATATAAATGATTGAGTGATAGAGTCTGTAGTGTCAAAGAAACCTTTTTAAACCTCTGTGGGAACAGGATACTTGTGCACTATAGTATCAACATGTGGATCCTAGTAATAAGATCCTAATAATGATTACTAATGAATTTTAACAGTAACCTTTTCCTCCTTCAGGTTATCCATGGTTTACAGAAGAGGGTTGAGGAGCAGGAAGAAGAGATCATTCAACTCAGGAGACAGATCAGTCAGCTTCAGTGCTCACAAAACTTGGCTCATTGCTCTGAGTCCAACAAGACCTGAAGAAGAGAAGAACCCAACGCTCAAAAAGACTTGATTTATTCAGCCAATACCTCATTACATTTGAGGGACCTGAACAAATGACTGCATTTGAATGACAGATTGTGTGTCTGAACATGTGAGTGTGACCTCTGAACTCAGAGGTGACAGTGCAACTATTTAAAATGAACTTGTACAATAAAACTTATTTATACTATCTCTCTCCTACCAATTTTTAAAACACTATATGCGATTAGTAGTAAAATGAGATGTCACTTCGAAAGGCTTATATTTAGTACATATTGAAAGCTTGCAAGGAATGGGCAACACAAAAACAAACAACACAAAACAACAACAACAAAAACTTAACATTTTGTTTTTACATGAATTACAAGAGTTGGCCATATATCAAACCTGTCTTTTCCAAAGCTTGAGCAGATTCAGAACAACCCTGCTCCTCGAGCAGCTCAATTGAAGGTGAACAGGAAACTGGACAGAGCAAAACTTCCCAGATGTTTTTTATGGGGATTTGCTTTTGTTTTTGTTAACAATGCACATTTCAGAACCTATGCTTCCTGATCTGGTTCGGTCATGGTGCTTTTAATGTTATTAATTCCTAATCTTAATATCTAAAATGAGTTTTAGGGTGATTTTTTTGTATTTGAAAGTGAAAGTGCATTTCCAAATCGATGTTGACACTGCCGCACAACAGCTACAAACCTTTATCTTTACATGTGCTACAAAATCAGTCACAGTGATTGGTTGTGAAGCATATAATGTTGGTATATCATGTACACACAAAGGTCAGAGGTGTGTACTTGCGACGGATTTTCCCGAACAAGTTCTATACCGAACAACAGCGACAGGAACCAATCACGAATCGCCTTTTATCACAGGTACCCGGATGTACCCGTGGGGCAATCAGCTACGTCATTGTTCACCGCCGGACACCCGCTGGAAATAAGAAATGGATTTACAACGTCCGTTAACGTATTTATAATAGCTCACAGGTGAGTGTATTGATGATTTTATGAACCAGTGACACTTAAACTGTGCAGTCATAATATTTCAGTAGATTTAGCCCATTTGAATTTGTTGTAGTTGCCTTACACCGGTTATCAGTCAGTGAGTGTCATGTCGGAGAAACCAGCGCAGTGAGCACAGCCACCGGTGTCGAGCCCCTCCTTTCACAGCCCAGCCTCGGCACAGCTAGTTGTCCCGTTAGCTAGGCCCATACATTTCACAAAGCGTGGGTATTTGCTTTTAAGCGGAAATGGAGAAGTGGCCCTCTGTGTCCTAGTTGTTGTTTTAGAATCTGCAATGTTAGCTAGCTAGCTAGCATCGTGGCAGGCTAGTAGCAGCTATATTGTTGCACGATGCTAACCGCTGCAACGCTAGCTGTGCCCCATGTTTCAGTAGCTTTGTTACGTTCGGCGTTACCATGGTGTTTTGTGGCTGCGTATCTTTAAAACATGGACATTCTGTTTACGCACTTTATTCTGTTCCTGTCCTCGGCGAGAAAGGTAAGCCTAAAAAACTCTCTGCTCTGAACGGCGATCAAATGTTTTCGTTTGGTTTTTTAATCTTTAGCTGTGCTCCGTGTTAGAGGCCTAGCTTTCATTTGCTAACTTAAGCCCTAGCCAATGTAAAGCAGTCTGGCAGAGCAGGTGGGAGGGAACAGTTGTCGTAAACGTGCTCCAGACCAAGAAATTTTCCCAGTTGGGTTATCCACTACTAACGACAGCATGTTAGCCCAGCTTGATAATCGTCATGTTTGGTTACATACTCGTTTACACACCCAAGTTAACTCACTGTCAGTTGTTTCTATCGTTTATTTTCAAGATTTACTTTCAAGATGCCGTTAAATGACAATGTAACCGAGCCTTAAATTAATATTGACGACGAACATTGGTAAATTGTGGCAGTTTTTGAAACGTTAGCTGTTATTTGTCAGGTTTAATGAAGACAGCTTGTGCGAAAGTAAGAATTAACTCGATGTTTATCTGTCGATTTTGCCAAGGCTTCCCTCCGCACATTCAAACCCCACTGACTTTGAAACAAAACACCTCTTTGTGATATGTAAATTCTATGCAGACCTGTAGGGTTTACCCTGAACTTTTTGCACAGGTGGACAGTAGAAGAGACCCACTGGATTTAGCTTTAACACCTAATCTCACATTGCACGAATCAAAGCTCCTTTTTATGCTAAATTTAAAGTCATTTGAGTCGAACAGTAGAACAGAAATTTTGTTGTGAATAATGCCTGAGACAGTAAAGTAGGGATCTTGATTTTAGAAATGTAAGGATAGTGTCAAGATTTATTAATTAATTAATTTTTGAAAACGTGATCCAATGTTTATTTACAGGAATGTATCACATTTAGCTGAAAGTGATATTTTTAAACTAACATTGACTTTTATTATCAGCTTCAGTGGTCAGAGCATTGCAAATTTCACCAGTTCCTTTCACCATTTAATCAGCAAAAGCATGATGTCCAAATATCAGACAGATAAACTGAAACTTAACCAGCATGTGGCAGACTTTCATTTTTGCCTGTTTTGATCACAAGTATTGCAAGTGCTGAGCAAAAATAATGCTACACACAGATGCAGCTGCTTACTATGTAAGTAACAAAAGCTTTCTATTAATGAATATTTTGTGCAGCTTGTTTATGTGTTTACTCCTGTTTTCTGGTCCCATCTACAGCAATGAACAATGACCATAGTTGACAGATCTTCAGATAAGTCTGACCAAGACGGGATGGACGGCAGCTGCTCTAGCAGCTGGGGCTCTGCCACGTCCAGTGACTCCCCCAGGTTGAGGGCTCCAGGAGGCTGCCTCGGCCCGACGCCTGGGGCCACCGTCTACAGCAGCACTCCCAGCCCTGTAGAGCGACCCAAGGAGCAAGGTAGGAGTCTGATTGTTTATCAGCTGTGCGTTCCCAAGCATGTGTTGTGAAACCTAATAGGAAAGCATGTAGAACGTTGGCTGTTTATGCATTGAGGATATCCCATTTGTTCCCTTCCATTTATCCCTCAAGCGTTGTCGCCTGACTGTTTTTCTGCAGTAGACACATGCAAAGTTCCTTGACCTCATCTCTGCTAGCTGTGTGGGGTAGCCTTGTTACTGATAGTGGTGTGGCAGGAATGATATTATCAAGAGATACTTTAATGTTGTTCATCTTCACCAAATATATTTGGGTTTTTATAATGGCACTTAAACAATAGTACATCATATTTGCATTCCTCGTTCAAATGCTACTACAGACTTTTTTTTTAAATTATATAAAGGCATACCCCTTTGTGTCAAGGCACTCTGTATAAAGGCCGTGACACAACAAGCTGATGGTCGGCCGTTCAGCCGTCGTTGAACGTCTGTGGCCCTAGTTTTTGCAGTGTGTCCCACATGCAGGCACTAGTTGGACCACTGTCGGTGGCTTTTCAGCCGATTGAGCTTGTTGAATCCTGTCGGTGAGAGATCACTCTGATTGGCTGTTTAGCTTAGCAATTCAGTGATCGAGAACAGCAACGGAAGTGAAGTAAAGAGGGCACACACAGTGAGATCTGCTCATTTTTCATCTTCATCCCTTCGGAACTTTCCAATATGCTGATATTTTCTGCTGATAGGTAAGTAACTATGGGACCATCTGTGGTGAGAGAGTGGTGTCCGAATAGTAAGCAAACGCTGCTTTGTTTACGATTTGAATATCCACATTCCCAGGTCTTCTGGTTTCCCCTTTTTAATGAAGAATACAGACTACCGCCACCTGCGGGTATGGAGAGTTATTTCCTCTCACGCATGCACAGAATGTATGTGCTAGTTGGCTGCTGGCTGTCATCTTTGCTGTGTGTTCCAGTGCAACTTTTGCCCCGACACCAAGCCCCAACAGTGGCAGCGTGAGGTGTCAGTTGATCTTCGTTGCCGCTGTCAGTTTGGTGTGTCCCAGGATTAAAAGGATTCAACAAATTCATAGAATTGTTCTGAAAAATAAATGTACAACAGATTTTTCTCCTATAATATACTGTAATCTGTCAAAGCAAATAACAAACTTATATTAAAAATTCCTTGGTAGCCATGAAATTGAAAGTGTTTCATTGTGACAAAACCAGTTTTGTAGGTGTTGTATTGCTGCTTCTACTCAGACTCACCCTCTTATGTAACCGAGCTGGTCCATCAAGGGAGAGCATAATCAATCGCTTCAACTCGTGATTCAGTTGGGCTTTTTATTTCAAGGGGAGCGGGCTGACTTTATGTATGACTGCGCTGCAAAAATAAAAAGAGAAAGGAAACCTCTTTGTCTCGCCCTCTCAAAACGTCACATGTATTATCTTGTGGTCTCAGATTGTTTGGCTTGTTTTAAAGTCTGACACTCTGCTGGAATTGCGTTATGTATATTTATAGAATGATGTTTGTCATCTGTATCTCCTGCACTGTCACCTTGCACTGAATGATAGGTCCTCCTGTTGTCCCAGTATTAGGGCTGAGCAATACTGTTGTGCCAGTATTAGGGCTGAGCAATTATAATGATATTGTGATATAAGACTAGATATTGTGTGGGATTTTGGATATTGTAATATTGTGATATGATGCAAGTGCTGTCTTCTGGTTTTAAAAGCTGCATTAGAGTAAAGGGATGCAATTTTCTGAACTTACCAGACTGCTGTAGCTGTTCTATTATTTGCCTCTACCTGCGTGATTGTTTATCAAAACTCTCATTGTGTTAATCTTTTGTGAATGCACCAATAGTCATCCCTACAGTGTGATTGTTTATCAAAAGTCTCATTGTGTTAATATTTTGTGAATGCACCAATAGTCATCCCTACAGTATCACTACAATAGCTATATCGAGGTATTTGGTCAAAATTACTGTTATTTGATTTTGTCCATATTGCCCAGCCGTATTCAATATTATGTGCTAGTATGTACTTACGGCTAGGTTTTTATCACACATAGGAAAATTATTTTACAAATACCAAACTTGGCTAATGTCAATGTTCTGAGTTTAATCTAGTTTTGATCATGATGTTGGCTCTGTCTGTGTCTCCAGTGGCTCTGATCAGTTGCGATGGCATCACCCTGCCCCAGAAGGTCCTGTTCGCTCCAGAGCGAATCAGCCTGAAGTGGAACCAGGTCCACCGCATCAGTGCAGGTCTGCAGAACATGGGGAATACCTGCTTCCTCAACTCAATCCTGCAGTGTCTCTCCTACACCCCTCCACTTACCAACTACATGCTTACACGGGAGCATTCCAAAACATGTAAGTTAAGAAATCAGCTGTTGTTTTGCAAATTTTATGGGGATACTATTTTTACAGCCAACTGATAATCATCACATCCGTCTTAGAAACCTTTTGCAGCATCTTAAGAATGCTCTCCCTGTCTGTCTCTCTGGTAGGTCACGAGCCGGGGTTCTGTATGATGTGCACCATGCAAAACCACATTATTCAGGTTTTCGCCAACTCTGGGAATGTCATCAAGCCCCTTGCTGTCCTCAGTGAGCTCAAAAGTAAGTGGTCATTACTCGGAATCAGCATTAATGGTCTTTAAGGCAAACATGTTTTTCCTAAAACACATGGTAGGAGGCGCTGTCCAGCTGTTTTTCTTTTTACTTTTGGAGGGAAAATTTGGCAGAGATTTTCTAATGGGAGAAGGCACAGTGTTCTTTGTTGAAAAGATAAAGTTATTGATCATAAACTCCATGTAACAGTGGTACATTTTCTCTAAAAGTAAAGGCTGTAGAGACAAGTTAGCTAAGTGCAGTAGGGTTAACTTTTGTTCTTCTGTTTTGCTGTGCTTCTCCCACACAGAAATTGCAAAGCACTTCCGCTATGGAAACCAGGAGGATGCCCACGAGTTCCTGCGGTACACAGTGGATGCTATGCAAAAGTCCTGCCTACCTGGAACCAAGTAAGTTGTAATGCTAAGTGGTGCTGCACTGTGTTAGAATTAGACAACACACAATCACATGTTGGCTTACAAAGGTTAACCTGTTCTGCTTTATTAGATTTATATTATTTATAGTCCAGAGTACACAGAACAGAGAGAGGATGACATTGTAGGTCATGAGTTGAATTCACACTCATGACACTGGGAGGAAACGGTATTCCCCTTCCTGTGCTGATTGCTGAACATTCTGCATACACCTTTCCTGCATAAAGGCTACGTGTTGTTGCATTCAAGTCATTAGTGTTATTTAACTGAAATAAAATAAATCAGTGTGGAGCCATCGCCAAGATGAAGGTTATGCACACATAGCAAACCTGCATGCATTTTTTAACACTGCAGCAAGGCATGTTTAATAGATATACTGCTCAGACCATGTTGGTACTCAAGGGACTCTTGACTTCAGGAACCTCAGAGTATCAAGTCAGTTCCTGATTCTGCATTAACAAGTGGCCTCTCAACTAATTCCTCTTGCTCTAATTCCTCGGCTGGGTCTTACCTCCCTTGCCTTTCTCCCTCACCATTGCCTGTGTAATATTTTGTAGTTTGCCAGTGCAGAGTCAAGTGATGTTTTGTCTTAGATGTTTTGTTTATGAAGCATGTCAAGAGCCAAAGTTTAAAGCAACTACAAGGAGTTTTTAACTGGTTATGAAACATTCTCAATTTAATACTGATACCTCTATGTTACCTACATAAGCAGAGGAGACCATCAGCGAGAAAATTGTCTATTTCTGTATAGCTATTCTGAAGGCCTGCCACCGATGTGGTGGCAGACAAAATGATTTATGGCGCCAGTGACTGGCGGTGGTCGAGCAAGCTAGAGACTGAATGAAGAAGGAGACTAGAAAGCTAGAGAGAGGCGGTGGTGAAGCGAGCTAGAGACTGAATTTCTGATTGTTTGATGGCGATTATGTTCTAAAGCACAAACAAACACGTCCACACCTCCACACAACCCTGCAGGAACGTGCTGCCTAGCTGGATTTGGTGGTGAATGCAGCCTTACATGCAACCTAGGGTATGAACGGTACTACAGTAAAGTTAACTTACTGTTTCACCATCGCCATATTACAGTTATTAATCTCACATAGCCACAAATAGATAAATTACCTCATTACCTAAACAGCTGTTTAAAAAATAAAAATAAAAGCTGTATTAAAAATAAGTTGCGTCTTTCTTTTGCTCACTTCCAAAACAAATGCACGCGCGAGCAAAGATCTTTATGACAGAAGGCAGTGGTTCTCGTGGGAAATGCAATCTTCGTTACCGGGTAACTGCTTTTGTCCACAGGAGCCACAAAAATCAACATAAACTGAAAGATCCCTGTAGTTGCTTTAATTTATTTATTTTGAAGCAGTCATAGAATTTTGATCAGTTTCTCTGCCACTTGTTCTTTGTCTCACTTTTTTCTTTCTTAACAGACTGGACAGGCATACGCAGGCAACCAGTTTTATCCATCAAGTTTTTGGCGGGTACCTAAGGTCCAGAGGTAATTTCTTTTTTTATTTGTGTTCTTTATATGACCTATCACCATAGTCTAATATCTGTGTGCCTCCCATCTTTGCTAGATTAACAACTTCCCTGATTTTTCTTTCCTCTACAGTTAAATGTTTAAACTGCAAAGCAGTGTCTGATACATTTGACCCTTTCTTGGATATTACTCTGGAAATTAAGGTAATAAACAAAATTCTCCAACTTTAGTGGCTCTGAACTTTTTAATGTGTTCTTTTTTTTTAATAAAACCATTGCATTTGTAGAACCATTGAAACCGTTGAATAAGACCAAACTGTTTTGTTTCTCCATGCAGACTGCCCCTAGTGTCACCAAGGCTCTGGAGCAGTTTGTCAAGCCAGAACAACTGGATGGAGAAAATGCCTACAAATGCACTAAGTGAGTAGTCATACTCATCTTTGCACAAACAAAAGCTCTTCCCTGACAAATAGAATAAGCAAGACCTTGCATGTTTTTTTTTGTTTTTTTGTTTTTTTTCCCCCCATGGCAGTTTTCCAGCTTAAAACTAACATGAATATGTCTCCTCAGGTGCAAAAAAATGGTCACAGCCTCAAAGAGGTTCACCATCCACCGCAGCTCCAACGTGCTCACCATTGCACTCAAGCGCTTTGCAAACTTCACTGGTGGCAAACTCACTAAGGTAGTCCGACGTTAAAGGCTAGCCAGACAAAATACTGCTTTAATATCCAGTAACATGACATAGCCAAAGGACATTGGTTGATATTAGTGCCAGCTGTAATCAGTAATTATTTGAAGGTGGCTTGATATCAGTTGACAACTTGGCTCTTGTCATCAGGATGTGAAGTACCCAGAGTACCTGGACCTACGGCCTTTCACATCCCAGTCCCAGGGCGAGCCCCAAATCTATGCGTTGTACGCTGTGCTTGTCCACTCTGGATTCAACTGTCACAGTGGACACTATTTCTGCTACATTAAGGTATTGACATTGCTTCAAACCACTGGTCTGCTCTATCAGTACAGTAGCAGAAACAACATGGAAACATATTGTCTGGTGTAATATGAATATAACTGCACACTTTATCTAGTGTTTTTTGACCCACTGTGTTTTTACATATTGTGATATTGTGATAGTAGCATTCAGTTGTAGACTTGTGTTTTCCCTAAAAGTTACCAGCATACATCATATTTAACAACAGCCAAAGTCAAATGTAGTTCCCAAATTGTTTGTGAAAAGTGTTATATTTTGAAATGGAAGATGTGCAGAAAATGTGCCAGCCTGCCAACTCTTCCCTTGTGTCTCCCAGGCCAGTAATGGACAATGGTACCAGATGAATGACTCCTCTGTGTCTGTCAGTGACATCAGGTCTGTCCTCAGCCAGCAGGCCTACGTCCTCTTCTATATCAAGTGAGTACACCCCAGGTCAACTAAAGCATGACTGTACTGTCATGGAGTTATGCTCCATGATACTGAATTGATCGACGTGATACCTGTCTCGCTAAACTTTGTCTTTTAAAGATTTTTTTTGGCATTTCTGCTTTACTGATAGCGACAGTAGAGATAGACAGGAAAACCGTGGGAGAGAGTGGGGGTGTGACATGCAGCAAAGGGCGCAGGCCGGAATCGAACCCGTGCCGCTGCGATTATGTGGTACGCGCTCTACGGAGTGAGCCACTGGAGCGCCCCAAATTTTGTCTTTTAAATCTTTATTCTCTCTTCCCTTCATCTCGGGTCACCAGGTCTGACTTAAAGAACGGAGGGGACTACAGCCACATGAGTCACAACCCTGGTCAGTCCTCCCCCCGACCGGTGCTGACACCTCGTGTCAACAACGCACCCCGTCACACCTCTACTGGCTTCATTGGTCCTCAGCTGCCCTCACACATGGCCAAGGTACTGTTGATGTCAGCTTGTTAACTTAAGAATTAAGAATATTTTAATGATTTGTGCACAAGCTTTGTGGCCATTGTCTGACCAGGACCCTCACAAAATATATTCTTTTTTCTCTTTTTGTCCCTTGCTCAGAGTGCACTCCATGTCAATGGTAATGGATCTCTGAGGGACTATCCCTCCAGCTCCAAGCCTAGCACCAGCAGCAGTGGTGTGGGAAAGCCTAGCCATGGTCTTGCCTCTTCTTCATCTGCCTCCCACTCACTCAGCCGGCCCACCGTTATCCCAGACCATGATAAGCGGCAGAAGCTTTCATTCTTCATTGGCCAGGGCAAACAGAACCGCCCTTCCTCTGCCTCCTCGTCCTCTTATAGCCAGTCGTCCTCAACCTCCTCGAGCAGCTCCTCCTCCTCATCACAGTCTACCTCAGACGTTCGCTCAGACCTTCACTTTGTCCCACGTCAGCTTCATCACATTAATGGCACGTCTCACGGTAACGGGGATTACCACAGTGGAGGGAACGGAGCTTCATTCCTGGTGCCGTACGGCCATGAGTCGTCCGAGGAGTCAGACCAGGAGACCTGTGGCTCTCTGGATAATGGCTGTTCGTCCAATTCTCACCTTAATGGCAAGAATGGAACAGAGGTGGTCTATGGACCGGCTCCTAGGCCAACCAATGGAGAGGCAGGAGCACACCATAACGGTAACAGACCAAATGGACCACCTAACGGTGTTTCCAAGCCCAGCCAAAACGGACATCACAATGGACACCACAAACTGAACGGACTTGACACCCCTGACAAGGTAAATATTTTCAGATTTTTTTTTTACTTACAGTTTGCTGCATATTGTTGGGTTATTCAAATAGTTATATTCATGAAGAAAGTAATACATGATTCTTGTTTTCTGCGCTTAAGGTTTCTGGCAACAAGCATGGCAGTCTGTCCAGTGTGGCTACTGCTGCTGCTAATGGACTGGAATGTCGCCATAGTCAACCAAGGTGAGATTATCATGGTAACACTGTGATGATTTTAGAAAATATATATGTGCCGCTCTACCAAGACATTAGGTCCTCTCTAAAAACTCAAAGTGTAAAACTCTGATGTTAAAGTTAGATTAGTTGAAAATAATAACTTTCATTGATACTTGCTCTGCGCAAGTCTCATGTTTTAACACTGCACAGAGATAATGGGCCTCAATTATCAATTCATTTGTAAATGTTTGTGTAAGTTTCTATGTATGTGTGTACAAACTAAAACGTTCCACCACATTTATCAAATGTTCAGAGCTGTGGCATTTCCTTCGTACCCACACGTGTATGTTGATGAATGCCAACTATTCATAAACTGTAAGCGCGTTCGCGAGACCTCTATTATCATACATTACCATAATCACCCCACTTCAGAAACACCATATAAAGGCCGTGACACACCAAGCTGACGTTTGGTGGGATCGAGCCATCGTTGAGCATCTGTGGCCCTAGTTTCTGCGGTGTGTCCCGCACGTTGGCACTAGTCGGACCCCTGCTGGCAGCTTTTCAGCCAGTTGAATCGGCGGCGGATCCCGTCGGTGAGAGAGATCACTCTGAATGGCTTTTTTGCTTAGTAAATCAGTGCTCAAGAAGAGCAATGGAAGTGATGAAAGCAAGCAAACGACGAAATAAAGAGGGCACACACGGAGACAACTGTTCATTTTTCATCTTCATCCCATCAGAACTTTCCAATACGCTGATATTTTCAAAAGGTTAGTGGCTATGGAACCATCTGTGGTGAGTGAGAGTGGTATCCGAATAGTAAGCAAATGCTCCTTTGTTTACGATTTGAATATCCTCATTCCCAAGTCTTCCAGTTTCCCTTTTTTAATGACGAATACAGACTACCGCCACCTGCAGGTATGGAGAGTTATTTCCTCTCACGCATGTGCAGAATGTACGTACTAGTTGGCCATTGGCTGTCGTCTTTGCTGTGTGTTCCAGTGCAACTTTTGCCCCGACACCAAGCCCCAACAGAGGCAACGCAGCAGTTGGTCTTCGTCACTGCTGTCGGTTTGATGTGTGGCAGGCTTAAAGGCCGTGACACATCAAGCTGATGGTCGGCTGTCAAGCTGTCGTTGAGTGTCTGTGGCCCTCATTTTTGCGGTGTGTCGTGCAAGTTGGCAATAGTCAGACCCCTGTCAGCGGCTTTTGGGCAATTGAGCATGTTGAATCGGCAGCGGATCCCGTCGGTGAGAGAGATCATTCTGATTGGCTGTTTAGCTATAGCAAATCAGTGCTCGAGAAGAGCAATGGAAGTGATGAAATGAAAGCAAACAACGAAGTCGAGAGGGCACACAGTGAGATCTGCTTATTTTTCATCTTCATCCCATCGGAACTTTTCAATATACTGATGTTTTCAAAAGGTAAGTGGCTACGGAACCGTCTGTGGTGAGAGAGTGGTGTCCAAATGGTAAGTAGAGGCAGAAGAATTTCTCTGAGCCAGACATGATACTTTGTAATATTCAGCTGAACAGCAGCACTGCAGAAAAAAAGAAAGTCTGGCGAAGACAAGTGTTTTATCTTAACAACTGTTCAAAAAGTCAAATGAAAATGCTTTGATATGAAGCCTGACAAAAGAATAAATTTAATGAAAAATAAAATAAGGCTTATCATCACCATGGGAGGGGGCAATGAACATCTGATACATTTCCAATATGGGTGAGCGCATCAGTGTGATTATTGGTGAGATGTGTTTGTCTGGGATGACTCCAGAAAAGGACAGCAATGTTATTGAATAGGATTAACATCGACAGAGGAGTACCCATCCTGTTTGGAAGGTACGCCTATAGCCAAATGTTAAAATGTTTTCATCTTAACAGTTCTAGGCTTGTTGTTGAGAATAACTGGCTCATCATATCACTCTCTGCACAGGTTTGGACTCAGCGTTTTGGCCCCTAAAATTAAATTTGCCCTCAGTAAGCCAAATTTGGCAAATTAAGACAACAGGGTGCTATAAGTTATAATAATAAAGTAAAATAAAGTAAATAAAGTATTTCCTGATTTTCCTGGACATTTGATTTTAGGATAAAATATGGTCAAATAAGGTAGTGTCATAATTGAAAAAATGTATACTCCAGATAAGAAATGAGCTGTGAAGTTTACACACGGCTTATGTACTCTCAGGTTCTCGTAAATTTCCTTCGCACATCTGAACAATTCAGGCTCCCGAAAAGTTCGATAAATCCCAGTTTTCACGTGTAAACATTGGTACGAAGGACATACGCAAAAAATTGTTCATATGCTGCTTGATAAATGAGGCCCATTGTTTCTAAAAGATGTGGTGTAAAACACTTTATTTATTTGCTTGCTTCCTTTTGTGTATTCCAGCAAAGAGGCGTATAACTCTGCCACCACCCAGTCCAGTGCCTCTCAGACCCTCCATGTTGCTGCCGGTGAAACCCAGCATCTCACCACTCATGACAAAAGGGCTAAAACTCCATCTGATCCGCTGCCTCAGCGCACAGCATCCTCTGCTGCTAGCTGTCCATCTTCAGCCACTGCCACCAAAAGCTGCTCCTCTGTGTCTGGAGAATCTGCTTCCTCTTCTGCACATCATGGCAACCCTGCGGCCTTATCCATCCTGCCAGACTTCTCTCCTGGCACTGCCGCTACACAAAGGGCAAGTGTAGGTGGGGATGAGGCCAAGAAGCTCTACAAGGAGCAGGTCAATGGTCCCAGTACAGGGCTCGATGGACAGCCCGAAGGTAGACAGCACCAACTGGTCAAACCTAGTTCCAGAGCCAACGAGAGACGATCTTCCCGAGACAGGGGAAGAGAGAGACTGTACTCCTCTGACTGGAGAGACCGTGACAGGGAGAGACACTACCGCGACAGGAGCCGGGAGCGTGACTCCGATGCTGATCGCTATCGGCACAGACGTGACTACTGGGGTCACCACCACCACCATCGCTCCTACAGGGACCGCTCCCCTGCTCACGACCGCCACCACAGGGACTGGGACTCTGAGCGCCGCTGGGATCGCACCTCCCACCACCCCAGGGAACGTGACCGCGACCGATGCTCACACCACTACCACCACTACCACCACCACCGATCCAGAGAGGACCGGGACCATGAGAGGCGTGCGCACGAGGGGTCTCAGGACCGCTGGAGGCGACGAGAGGGCCGAGAGTCTCACGAGTCCCGCGAGAGAAAAGACAAGAGTTATGGCAGGGACAGAGGCCACTGCCCTTCAAAAGAGAAGGCTTCCTTCCCTGTTGCAGTACCAGAAACCTCTGCCAAGGTCAGGGACTCTCCCACTCAGGCCACTCTGTCCACCTTTGCATCTGCTCCTTGCAAAGAAGATCAGGACAAGAGCACAACTGCTCCTGTGAGGAGGGAGAGGGAGAACAGCTCGGAGGCCCCTCGGGCTAAAAAACACAAAAAGAGCAAGAAAAAGAAGAAGAGCAAGGATAAGGACAGACACCGTGAGAGCGGGTGAGTAACACTATGTACATTTCTATTCTGCATTGTTTTCTTGGGTAGTATACCTATTGTAGGTGTAATATTCATCCTTTGGGACAAACATTCACGTGATAGGAGACACCATCTCTAGACTATTGTAAACTGTTGTAAACTGAATCGTGTAGTTACACATGTAATGTTTTTGTTGGGATTATACCTGCAGTTTTGTCATTTGCAAAAAACTTTGGCTGGTCATTTCACTTATCTTTGATTTTTTTTTATTTATTTACTTACTTACCGATGTACCGACTTACTTACTTGATAGTGGCACGTGGCATTTTTCTTGCCTGATTGCCAGGTCTGTTAGATCAGTGAGTTGTTGATTTGAGTTGTAGGTTGAGGCTGATACCGGTGTGTGCTGTTCTGTCTTCCTCCAGAAGCTCTGATATAGACTCTTATGACAAAGCTGTTGAAGGCAAGTCCTCCAAACACAAGAAGAAGAAAAAGAAAAAGAGGAGGCACAACAGTGACAGCAAGGCCGAGCAGAGCTTCGAACACCAGAGCTTTGCACAGCGCAGCTATGGAGGTGATAGCGGCGAGGAGCAGGACACCCGCAAGCGGCGTTACGATGACATCAAGGACGCCAAACACAACAGCGGCTGCTCTCCCGAGAAATGCCGCCGCACTGACTTTTCTGACGAGAACGGTGACCATCACACCGCCTCCCGTCCCACATCACCCATGGCGGCCACAAATGGTTCAGCTCACCTCTATCTCAATGGACACACAGGTATTTCTGCTAAGAG
The DNA here is from genome assembly GCA_900302535.1 of Neoniphon sammara. Taxonomy (NCBI): domain Eukaryota; kingdom Metazoa; phylum Chordata; class Actinopteri; order Holocentriformes; family Holocentridae; genus Neoniphon; species Neoniphon sammara. Next base: position 85,876 of record OMKZ01027304.1, read on the forward strand.
ACTAATATTAAAGATGATTTGACCAAGAATTGTGAAACACATGCCATTTTAAGAATTAGCAACACATACTTTTGTGATTATTACTGAACCAAACAATGCATACTAGTTCAATTTGGGGTTTTAGATGCCCCACATCAAAGCAAAAGAATTGTATAAGTGTCACATGGTAGGGTCATCCCTTTAGACCATTGTTGATTACGAATGTCAGTGTCATTCTTATATCAACACCACAAATGAAAATGTTGCTGCTTCATAGTTACTGCTGTCATCTGTCAGTTAAAAGCCTTGATCCTGTTTTGCAGGAAATGGTTACAGCCAAGCCAACGGAGACTCCCACAGACTCTCCCCCAGCAGCCTGTGTGGCGCAATGAAACACTGACTTTCCCCTTTTCATCTGCAAAAAACAATGTGAGTGGGTGTCCTTTTATTCTCTACTGTAGAGACCAGGAAAAGTTATGAGAACTAATATCGTAGCATATAGAAAAACATGGATATTTATAGGCCTCTTTTCTCTCATTTCAGACCTGACGATACTGTACAAATCATCCTCTAAGTGCTTTGTAAAGGCTACTGGACTTGCTTGAGGTTCTAGAAGACGTTTCGCCTCCCATCCAAAAGGCTTCTTCAGTTCCAGCTGACTGGCACAGAGACCCAGGTATTTATCCTCATGCAGGGTCATTTACACCCTAAGAGTCGTTGAGGTCACCTGTGAGTTGTTGAGGTCACGTGAGTCGTTAGGGTCACAAGTCATGGTGTGAATGGGTGTAAAGCCACCTGGGGAGGGATCTCATGACTGCTGCTAAGTGGTGTCGTAGGCATCCTCTTCTGTTTGGGGATGGTCGTTCCAGTTTGACGTAGATGGCTTCTTTCATTCCACTGGTCCTCAAATGAGTGTCCCTTGTCCTTAAGATGTAGGTGGACTGCTGAGTCTTGGCTCTCCTGTGTTGTGCCATGCGCTTGTGAAGTGGTTGTTTTGTTTTCCTCAGTGTACAGGTCTGCGCATTCCTGACTGCATCGGACTGCGTGCACTACATTGCTCTGCTTGTGCATAGGTGTTTTGTCCTTGGGGTGGACAAGCTTCTGCCTCAGTGTTACTTGGCTTGAAGTGCACAGGGACATGGTGTTTACTAAAAATCTTCCCGAGTTTTTCAGATGCAATGTAAGGGATGACAATGTTGTTCTGTTTATTGTCCTTCTCTTCTCCTTCTGTTCTGTATCTTTTCTTAGGACCCACACGTTTTCAGTGCTTCCTTGATGTGCCTTTGCTCCTTCTCCTTGCCTTCTGTCCTTGTGGGCACATTCTGAGCCCGATGGTGTAGGGTTCTGATAACCCCCAGCTTGTGCTCCAGTGGGTGGTGGGAATCAAAGAGCAAATACTGATCCGTGTGTGTTGGTTTTCTGTATACTTCAATGTTGAGGCTTCTGTTATCTTCAGTGTGCACTGCGCAATCATGAAAGGCAAGACTTCCCATTGACATCCTCCTGAGTGAACTTGATGTTGCTGTCCACAGCATTGATGTGATCTGTGAAAGCTTCCACTTTCTAGGTTCTTATTTTGACCCAGGTGACATCCACATACCTGAACCAATGGCTGAGGGCAGTTCCAGCGAAAGATGTTAGGGCTCCGCTCTCTACTTCTTCCATATATAGGTTGGCCGCTATGGGAGAAACCAGTGACCCCATGGCACAGCCATGTTTCTGTCTGTAGAAACCCTTGTTGTACTGGAAATAGGTGGTTGTCAGGCAGATGTCTAGAGGTTGTTTCTGTTGGAGAGTGCTGTCCTGTAGCAGCCGTTTCCTTACAGTTACCAGGGTGGGAATGGACGTGTAGAGTGAAGTGACATCGTAAGATACCATGGTTTCATCTGGGTCCAGTTTTATCTTTTCCACCTCCAAAATCCTGGAAGTTCTGGATGTGGTGTGGGGTGTTACTGACCAGAAGATCTGAGATGGTGCCTAGATGTTTGGCAGTGTTGCTGGTAACAGTATCAACTCTGTCTGGTAACAGAGTTACAACAGTGCCAAACAGCTAGTCAGCCATCTAGTTGTTAGGTAACAGAGTTGATGCTTTTACCTACAACATTGCCTAACATATAGCCACCATCCTAGCTCCACTGGTTGGCAACACCCCACACCACATCCAGAACTCTTCAGGATTTTGCCAACAAGGTGAAAAAGATTAAACAGGACCCAGATGAAACCATGGTATCTTGCAATGTCACTTCACTCTTCACATGCATTCCTACCCTGGAAGCAGTAAAGACCCTAAGGAAGCGGCTGCTACAGGACAGCATTCTCTCCAACAGAACCAACCTCTTCCCAGACCATATAAGTGCCCTGCTCGTCATCTGCCTGACAACCACCTATTTCCAGTACAATGAGGGTTTCTACAGGCAGAAAACATGGCTGTGCTATGGAGTCACCTGTTTCTCCCACAGTGGCCAATCTCTATATAGAACAAGTAGAGAGCAGAGCCCTCATATCCTTCGCTGGAACTGCTTCCAGCCATTATTTAGGTATGTGGGTAATACCTGGGTCAAAATCAGAACCCAGAGAGTGGAAGCTTTCACAGATCACATCAATGCAGTGGACAGCAACATCAAGTTCACTCAGGAGGATGTTAAGAAACAGATTGACCTTTTTGGATTGCGCAGTCCACATTGAAGATGACAGAGGCCTCAACACTGAAGTATACAGAAAACCAACACACACAGATCAGTATTTGCTCTTTGATTCCCACCACCCACTGGAGCACCAGATGGGGGTTATCAGAGCATTACACCATCGGGACAGAAAGCAAGGAGAAGGAGTAGAAACACATCAGGGAAACACTTAAAACATGTGGGTGCCCAAACCGGGCTTTCTTAAAAACCACGAAAAGACAGAGAACAGAAAGAGAAGAGAAGGACAATAAACACAACAACATCGTCATACCTTACAATGTGGGAGTATACGAAAAACTGTTTGCTGAAAAGGGATTTTCAACCAACACCGCATCCCTGTGCACTTAAAGCCCAGTAACACCCTGGGGCAGAAGCTTGTCCAAGCACAAGCAGAGCGATGTCGTGTACACAGTCCAATGCAGTGAGGAATGCACAGACTTGAACACCGGGGAAACAAAACAACAGCTTCACAAGCACATGGCTCAACACAGGAGAGCCAAGGCTCAGCAGTCCACCACCAGTCCACAGTGCATCTTAAGGACAAGGGACACTCATTTGAGGACAGTAATGTACATTTTGGCCAGAGAAGACCGGTGGTTTGAAAGAGGGGTGAAAGAAGCCATCTATGTCAAACTGAACAGAGCTGGTGGCCTACGACACCACCTAGCAGCCACTTAAAACACAGTCCTGAGATCCCTCCCCAGGCGGCTTAACTGACCCTAACGACTCACATGATAGCCAGAGGGGGTCAACGACTCACTTAACGACTCTCAAGGTGCAAACAACCCTGCATAAGGATAAATACGTGGGTCTCCCCACCAGTCAGTCAGAACTGAAGAAGCCTTTTGGATGGGGGGCGAAACGTCTTCTAGAACCTCAAGCGAGTCCAGCTGCCTCTACAAAGCACTGGAGGCACCAGACCTGGAAAAATGAGAATCTTCACGGACTGTACAAATCACCTTTTTAACAACAGCAAAGGAATGACTTAATGACTCAATCAACAATTTTTTGACGCGGTGCTTCTTCATTGGGAATATTGTATTTTTACCACATGGACAATGTTTTAAATGTTCTAAAGACGCTTTTTTAAGGCATTGATTTATTTGCCTAATCCTCCTGACTATGGTTAAAGTACGGTCACTCAATGAACATTTATGATAAGATTAATATATAATCGTGCAAATTTAAAAAAAAATGGAAAAAAAAGCCTGGAGCTTGAACATCTCAACTGCTGCTCAGTGGAAGACTCAGGACTTAAATGTGAACATCCACGGCTATCTGTCACCTGGTTCATCTGAAAAGCAAGAATGAAACAAAGGGAAAATTTGTTGCCTGCAAGATGAACTGTAAGATGTCATGTGGGCTGAAAGTTTAAGATGTCAGCGTATCTACAGACCTGTAATGGACCCTAAGCAAAATGTTTTGTTTTTTTTTTAATCCCTCTGGGATTGGACAAACAAATGGAGGGATGTTGTGGATGAGATGAAGGACTGAGGCAGTGGGAACAAGGCTTGTTTGACTGATACCTCCACGTTACCCTGGACAGACTTGAGGACATTTCCCAGCGCTCTTTATGTTTCCATTTTGCTCTGAAGCCTAAGATCCACTCTGTATTTTTTAACTTTTCACAGATGTAGAGGTCTTCTCTGCATCGTCTCTTTCCTCTCACATTTCTTTCTTTCTTTCTTTTATTCAAGCATTCAAAAAACAAAAAAATAATTCATCAAAAATAATCATGGCTGTGGACCTTTTGGTTTACTTTTTTTTTTTTTTTTTTTAAGAAAAATACAGTTTGTGTCTTCTAGCGTCATAAGGAATACTGTGAATTTCATTTTGAACTGTATTATCAGTTACTTTTTTATACATGAAGGTCCTGTATCAGGATTGTTAGATGTTTTTCTGTTTTTACTTTTGTTTGTTTTTAGAAAAAAGTCCCATAATGTAGACCATAATCTATGGACATAAGTCAGTAACAGGTATGGTTTTATTCTGTTTTTTAAACTACCTTTAAAAGACAAAATTTGAAAAACAGCTATGTTATACCTTTCAGTTCAACAATAGCATGTCAGAATTTATACATTGTATAAGGTATATTAAAAAGCCTTAAAATACATTTGTTTATTTCAGAAATTGTAACTTCTCTGTCTGACTTTGTTTACAAGCTGCATTTAAGACTATTTGCATTTTAGACTGTTTTGGAGCCTCCTGATGGGCAAACTACACAGGGGTTAAATTATAATCTAAATGAGTAAGTGTTGTATTCAGGGTTTGTTAAATACACAAAACAAGCATGTTTTCTAGCTATTCAGTAATAATACGGGTCAGCAGGAGAGCTAGACTCGCACTCATTTAGTATTCCCAACAGTATTTCCACATTTGAAACAACCAAAGACCTGGTTAATTTGGTGAGTCGGGCTTTTGTTAACTGTCTTGTCACTTAATCCACACACAAAAGGGTGTTTTCTGATCAGCATTATATTTTTATTCAAAGTCTTCATCAAAGTGTTCAGGAGCAGTTTGCCCAAACCAAGATCAAGCCTCAAAGTTTTCATAAATGAAGAATTTGGCTCGATCTCTGTTGGGGGAAAAAAACAGTCCTTATATTCCAGTAAACCCTTCACACAGCTTGAGTTCTGATAGAAAAATTCCAGTATTATTTGTTTTCACCTTCTGAGGGTATTTGTCAAAGGTTTACTATCATAACCATTTTTTTTATCTTCAGATTTTCCATAAGTGACACAGTATGACGAAACCTCACTGACTCCAGTGAGGTTCCACTATTGTAAACTGCTATGCTGTCAAAACAAAACTGAAAAGGTGAACGGGTATAGGCTACGGCCGTAACGATTTACATGCTACATAAACACAACAAAGGAAAAAAATAAATGGTATGTACATTATATACATGCATAATGTAAATGGGGGGTAAACTTGTCTTTTTTGTTAGAGCAAATTAAGAGAAAATAAATATGAAAGAAACTGACTTAATCACAGAGGTGGACCTTCAATACATAAATACATTTAGATGACTGTTTATATAATCAAAATAGGTTGTACTAGCTTTTAAAAGACAGCGTGGCCACTTTAAAGGGCCAGCACACACAAAATACATCATTATTCCCCAGCTTATATGGGCTGTGGCTAATTCTCTTAGCTTTGCATTGAGAAAGGAAATAAGAGGATGTATTTTAAGTGAACTTCACAAGCCCGGGTTTTCTTGGCTGACACACATTGTTACTTTTTTTTTTTTTTTTTCATTTTAATGTTTTAGAGTAAATATGTTTGCATATACAGTCATTTTGGGGCTAACAATCAGACCAGCTGATTTGCAAGTTTGAGGCTCTCTGCAGTAACAGGATACTGCAGCGCAAACTGGACGCTTCAGGTCAAGGTGATAAAATGCTAATGGGCATCTGTGAGCCGACTGTCGGCACTGGGCAGGAAAACAGCACATGTGACAGTTGTGCTAGTCAGATTTAAAGTGTAGATGGGGTGAACTCCCATTTGGCATTAAGTGTGGTAGATTAAATTCCTTATGTGTCCAGCAGAGGGCAGTACAGTCATAGATTTACCATGATTCCAGCCACGGATATGTCTCCAGTTGCGGTGAAGTCCATGTGAGGAGTCTATTTGTTATAATCCAGCCTGGTGAAGATTTTGCATCCACGGGTGCCCTCTCTTGTCCGTCCAGTCTAAGCCAGATGGCACAGCTTTAGCACCCAAAGTCAAAAACCTGGAGTTGAGGTGCAGCAGACAAACTGTTTCTGTCAGCCTGAGGCGCCTGTCGCTCAGCCGGCTCCCACCCACGTCTCCTCCGTGTCCTCCGGCCCTGGATGGATGAGTGGCAGACAACAATGGCGGCGATGTGAAGGGAGGGGCGGTTATCATTTCTTATTGGCTATCCTCCGCTTCCTCGTGGCCAGCATGTCGTAGAAGGGATCCCTGCTGATGCTCGCTCTGTGAATGGAAGCATGAATGAGCGACCATTAGTCCTAAATGCACCATATCAACTAATCTTTATACACAGTAAGTAAATCCAGTTGCTCATACTGCTTGCAGGACAGTTTTCTCACCGTTTTGTACATGATGTATTTTTCTATTGCCTTATATTGCATTATTTTTTTCCAGTTTCCAATTCACATTACTCAAAACTACTGCTATGGAGTCTTATTTATGAAGGAGCTCTTTAAAACACAGCTGACTGGAAAAATCCACTCTCAGATACTTTAACACCGTTATATATCATCAATGTGTGATGTTCAGTGCATTCCACAAGTTATTTTGTGATGATATTAACAATAAATTGTATTTCTAGCACATTTCATTTTACCCAAGGATACTGTAGTGGAGCAGTTGGGGGTTAAGTGCCTTGCTCAAGGGCACATCAGCTGTGAGTATTGAAGGAGGGGAAAGCGATGTTCATTCACTCCCAATTGGTATCTGTGTCATTGTTTTTGGAGACATTGCACATGTAAATTTTTTATGTTTTGAGCTCCACAAAAAAAAAGTCAAATCACACAAGCTATCTGGATGGAAACTTTTTTTTTTCTGTGTGTTTTGAATGAACTGTCCCTTTAAAGTTGCTCTATAGCCTTCCATGCTGCAGCTGTATCACAGCGTGATGGAAAATCGGTGTGGTGTGTTGTCAGTGTCACTCACACACTGGGATGGGAAGAAGGCTGAGTAATCCACCTCTTTCCCAGCAGTAAGAGGAGCGGACATGCTGAGACGGCCAGTCTTGTGTGTGTGTGTGTGTGTGTACGCGTAGAATAGCAGCCACAGAAGCAGCGGCCACCCCTGCAGATGAGTCAGGTGGGACAGTGTGGATTTGCAGTGTGTTCTTGTGTGTTTGTTGTCTGTATTTACTGACCACAGGCGAGTCTGCCACCCCAGCTGCTGAGTCAAGAGCCAGCATGGGCGAGGCAGCACGGCCCCGTCCTGCCAAGTCCGCTCTGTTTACCTTTATTAGACAGATTTAAGCAGCTACTGGAAGAGCCGTTGCGCTGGGGGCAGCACTCTTGAACTAAAACCACTCTGACGCCTGCAGACGGGTGTGAAATGTATAATACAGCGGGCGGAGGGCTTGCTGTGAGTGTCATCTGAAAGTCAATTGACTCTAAATCTCACAAAGCCAGACAAATGAGCAGCTCTTTTCCCCGCTCGCTGTACATAAAACAGCCTCCCTGCAACAAGATATCCAGCAACTCGCCGCAACTCATTGCATACAGCCAAAAACCCATCGCTCTCGTTTAATGGAAACACGTATGTCAATGCTAACGGGATTTTTATATCATTAGAGCACGGAGGGGATCATATAATATGATTTTCTGCTGCGATATTGATCAGGGAATTGGCTGGAGAAGGCTGAGAGGATGATAAGGAGGAAGAGGATGATCAATTACCCACTGGGTCCAATTTACTGCAGCACGGTGAATCTCTTTTCGGGGTAACAAGGCAGCGTTTGGATGTGACAAATAGGGTGCAAAAGCTGCCAAAACACGGATAGAGTCACAGCGAGGCGTAGTGAGAGAGTGTGAGAGAGTGTGAGTGTGTGTGTGTCTGTGTGTGTGTGTGTGCTTCTTTAGTCTCTCAGTGCTAATCAAAAGGAAGCCTGGTTAAACAGGAGGAAGCACGTATCAGCTCTGAGTCGAAGTCTTATCTGTGTCCCAGTGTGAGAAATTGAGTCAGTCACGAGTGTGTGTGCACGTGCCTCTGTGCATGTGTGCCACTCTGCACATTTATGCTCCAGCTCACATCTGAGTATGTGTGTGTGTGTGTGTGTGTGTGTGTGTGTGTGTGCGTGCGAGTTTCTCACAGTCAAGGTCAGACATGAGAAACTCACACATGGGAACGGCCCCGGCTGGCTAAGTGCCCTTCCAGTGTAAATGGATCCGCACTAACACGGCGTCTCTTACTTGATGGACTTGATCCACTCCTCCTTCTCCTCCGGCGTGGGCGCTGATATCCTGTACACCACGTGGTTGCCCTCGACGACGCGCCCGTCCGCCTCCGTCTTGCAGGCCTTGATCACCTGACCCTTGTGGTTGGGGTTGTAGAGCTCAAAGCAGTTCTGGGAGGACAACAGGATGCAAACACGCCAAGGTTATTGTGGTAAAATGAAGAAAAGTCGGTGTTAAACAGTGTGTCGTAAGCTGAAATTGAAGTAAAGCTACTGAAGTGTAAAAAAAAAAAAATCCACGGCACTCAAGAAGTGAGGTACAAAGTGAAAAACCCTTTATTTCCTTCACTATATTATTAGAGAAAACAGGCAAAGACAGGACAAAAAGCCCCGACAGGCAGAGATATTAAAGCACACATTTTAAGTGTAGGCTTTATAGCTCATGTCTCGAGATTTTTCTTGGATTTCCATTTATTTTTCCATCTCAAAAGAGCACCTTAGAGTGAGGAAAAATGTAATAAATATTCATGAGGCCCAGTTGAGCTTTTTATCTTATACTAAAATGTTTTTGGTCTACCTATGAAAACAAAACTGAAATGAAATGTTTATAATTAGTCTTAATCATGTGCAGTGTAAAAAAAGAATGATTTAGATAATATGAGGTGGTCCAAAGTGTTTGTAAATAAATCTGAAAAAGTATGTATTACACAATACAGTTGCAAAAAATGATGAACTAAACAAACTAAACCTTTGTTTAAATAGAACTGACAATGAAAACTAACGAACTGAAATAAATATTGAAACAATGTGCAGGGCTGTGTACATCTGCACTTCCACACTTCTAAAAACTACTGATATCTTTGAGATAATAATCAGCTGTATGGTATTTTTTATCGTGTATGAGCTTATAGTAGAGACAGACGGAGACAAAGGGACACAAGAGCTGCTGCTTCTTACTGGTTTTCTGGGCTCGTCCACCTCTCGAATACTGAGGTTCTCCAGAGGAATAATCCCACGGGGCTCCTTATCCT